>JAOYMO020054088.1:0-11422 GCA_025802455.2 Iodosphaeria phyllophila
GCTTACTTAGAGGACGACTGAGACGCCTTACCACTAGACTATCTCGCCCAAGACCTTTTAACGCCGTGCCCAGGGCCAGCAGCCGCGGCGAAGCAGCCATGGAAAGAAGCACGCCAAGATTTCTCGAAAATTTCGCAGATGCAGTCTTTTCCCTAGCTCGGGCATGCCGGTGGCGGAATGAAGTATTTTCGTGTATCTCTGCGACATCGCATTGCTCTTTCATGTCAGCTTGTGTCTCAATCTAGTAAGTATCACCATTTGCTAACTGTATTGGTAAAGGTGGGAAGAGCCTCCGTACTTCCCGAAAGTATCGTGGTGTCAATGATACTATTCTACGGACAGCAAGCACGTTTGCCACAAATTACGACTGCAAAGGCATCACCAATGTGCAAAAAAAAACTGCCGATATAGAGATGTAATAGTGTTCGGTTCAGTCAGGCCTTGACTAAGCGTCATGGCTACCGCTACTCCCTAAGTACAACATAGGATTTGCAGCTGATGGTGAGAAAAGATGGTTCTGTTCTCTGCACTGCAGTCCACTGTAAAGTACCGTAGGTAGCGCTGCCGGAAGTCCTTTGCTTCCACTGGCTGCTTTCTGCACGTAGCGAGCCAAACCCTGAGACTATCGAATCATTTTATAACAACAAGAATCTTCCCACTGGCAACTGAGAAATCGAAGGATGGAGCACATACTGTATTGGTCTGCGCCCTAAACGCTCTCGAGGAGCGTGGAGCAGGTATGATACCGATGGTACGAGATAATCTCATCGTGAGGTTCCGTATTTTGCTCGCAGGTCCACCTGCCTATCAGTCCGCTTTCCAGCATGCCTCCCCCCACGTCTCAACCTCCGGAGACACGATGCAGCGTGGAGCCAACTGGGATGATATTGGGATGCGAGGTGCATAGCTGACAAACACATCAGCTCCAGCTTCTGGCAAGAAACAGGCTGCTCCGCGCATGTCTGTTCGTCCACGGAAGAGTTACTTACATTGTGGCGCCTTGTCGTGCACCCCACCCTGTCAACGAACAGGTGCGGGAACGTCTCATTCTTCTCAACATGGATGCTGGATCTCTTTGGACAGGGTGTGATCCATGACAGAACCCTGCCTTCCCTTTTTCCCTCACCCCTGTCAACATGGCCTGCTTGGCATGGTCTGCAAATCTGTTTGCGGCTGGTTCTTTTTGGGCAAGTCCCCATGTCCTCCGCCGCCTCAAGAAGCAGCGTTTCGATTCCTCGAATGACTTGTTGAAAATGGAACATCTATCTCTCTGAAAGTCCATCTAAAATCAATGACGCTCAAAGATGCATTTCCTTTGACAGACTTTCGGAGGGACAGAGGTACCATATCCCAATGATAGTGTACTACGGACGGTATGTATGCAGAAGGGCATTCATCAGGGGTAGTTTCCCCACCAATGCTGGTAGTTACGCCCGCGCAAACTCCATCTCGTTGGCGAATGCGAAGGATTGTACAGTAAATCGACTTCGGTCTCGATATCGAATCGAAATGACCAGTTGCCTTCTTGACCCCGGCAAGAATGATATCTCGAAGGGGCAATACTGGTACGACCGCTGAAAGCTCAAAACTCATTTTGCGATGTTCTCCGTTTGATATCCATTGCATGCCCCCGTAGTACTGTTCTATTCGGACCGCATACTCCGTTTTTGACCGATCAACTTCAATTCAAATCCGTGACAGCATGGGTGTTGACTTTTTTACATGTCATCTTAATAAGCTGTTGAAAGTCTCGAGTTGTCAACATTGTAGCTCTATAACTTCTGCACTCTACCGTGTAAACGATAGCCTTGACAGATATGCTCATTAGCCGGGCGCCCGCGTGAGCACATGGCATTGCTTAATTACACACTGCGCAAGAAAGACATTTGGTATCTTTCAGATTGAATGTGTATACACACTGATACCTTTTTTCGTTATTGGCACTTGAGGGGAACTACGCAATGCTGTAGACAAACCAGTACTTTGTCTCTTGCATTTATTGTTTCGGGAGCTCGCGAGACACTCGAAGATGAAAGAAAAGCAAGAACATGCGAAAAACCTGGTTTACACCGCCGGGCAGGGATACCGAAAAGACCTTGAGTATTCGCCAGTGAGCCGCAATTGACTACAATGCTTTCCACGTTTTTTCGGAGTCCGCTGTAAAGAAAATGAGTCGGCCGTGAGCCCGAGCCGTGTGCCCCACGTTTTCGGTGGTCTAGCGTCTTCGAATCGGTCGTCAGTCGTGCTGAACACGGAATGACATACCCTTTTCCTTTCTTGATATAGGTTGCTCCACTCCGTCTCGTTACCGGCACTGATCACTTGGCAAACAGAGACCACTTACCGCACACCTGTATCTGCTGATTTACATGAGAGGGTGGGTTTGCAGCAGGCAATCTATGATCAGCTTGTCCCGTTTGCGGGTATATTATCGGCACCAGCCAATCCACCGCCACATCGTTTTTTTTGCGAGTCATCGCTCGGCTCACACCTCCGACATCCTGAGTCTCTTTAACTCGTCTCTCCTCGACTACAAGCAGATCCCAGTACTTAATTACTTGACAATTATACTCGGCGAATGATCAAAATCTCTCTCTCGCCTCGACAAATATAAAATTCTTCACCGAGTCGCGAACAATCGCGAACAAGACCACCCAGCCATCCGGCGCAAAAACCTAGGTATATTTCACCTTTTACTGTCGCAAAATTTTGAGCTCGAGCAACTATCATGGTAGCCGTTGCTATCCATCACAATTAAAAATTAGTTCCGTTTCCTGGTAAACACTCCAACAATCACAGACTGATCGTGTGATCACCGCGATTTTGGACCTGAACCTGCGTTTAACAAGCGTCAAGCGGTTTGCGTCCAGAAAGAGTTGAAAAATCCGTGCGCCTCAACGGACGACGGCGTGGTTGGTTGGCGAGTGAGAAAAGACAGGATTGACTGGAGGCGTTCCTGGATTCCGACACCAGCACTACGATCAAACTTTGGCCACAAAACGATCCATAGTTAGCGTGGTCTTTATTCATGGGCTGTAATCCGCGCCCGAGCACACAGAGCAATCTGTAATGTTTAGTAGCCCCGTGGTTCTGGGCACCAAACCTAACATAGCACCGGCTTTCGAAGACTTGTGACTTCGAAACAAGGCGATACATCCAAGTCAATCTAAATCTCAACGACGCTCGTCCCAGCAAGCTTTCAGGTTTCCACTACAAGTATAAATCCCCCAATTTGCGGTACTTGTAGTCTGCTGGTCGCGGTAGTGGAGAACTACCCAAGCCTGGTCGCACGCTATTGTAACTCCAGCTGCCAATTTCACGATCGCGAGCTGCCGTCGATCTTACGCTCGAGCACGGTACTGTAGATTTTTTTGTTCACCCCTGGTAAGCAAGGTTTCCTGCTTCTCACACTCGGCGCGCCCGCTCCCCCACTGGCTTGTTTGCCCCTCGCGTATATCAGACTTGCGAGCGCCTCCCCCAACGGTTTGGGTTCTCCGTTTCATTCCGGTCTTGGTTACCTTGCATAAATCCCGTTGAGCAGTGTGGACAATTTCATTCGTTACTGCCCTGTCATTCTTATATCTTCGCAGCCATCGTTTTGTTGTCTTGGGGTTATTTGCCACCCTCTTGTCCGTTCGCTAAATAATCCTAATACTTGACGACAGGACACCCTCCTCGGCCCTCGCATCTTTGCGCTAGACGTTGCCTTGTGCTGCAGCTTTTATACTCATGCTGCGACCCTTCAGTTAATTGCTTTCGCTGTTATCTTGGGGTTTCAGACGAAGTTATAGTTAGATCGCTTAGATTTCATCCACTCGCGGTTGCATTGATTCAAAACAACCTCGTCAGCTAGTTTGAGCTGGGATACCCTTGATTATCTGCCGTCTTTAAATCAGCTGCCTCATCCCTGCAACTCATCCTCGGGAATATCGGTGCCTTGTTTCGACACGGATACACATTATCCAGTTTCGAGGAAGCATATAAGTCTGAAAGCCCCTTGGCCTGCATAGCCCTACACGACCTTTACTTTACCGCAGCGTACAATCATCATAACAAAAGCACGAAAATGGAACTCATGGAACTTGTGGAGAATGAGCCTACGGCTCGTCCTTTTCAATGCGATTGGCAGTCATGCAATAAGGTAGGCAATTTTGTACAGGAACTGCACAACACTTGTAACAGTCGCTGACTCATTTCTTAGAGCTTTAACCGCAAGTCAGACTTACAAAGACACTATCGTATACACACCAACGAAAGGCCTTACTCATGTATGACACCGGGTTGTGGGAAAAGTTTCATCCAGCGTAGCGCCTTAACTGTTCATATCCGAACCCATACCGGTGAAAAGCCACATCAATGCCAGCACATCGGCTGTGGAAAACGGTTCTCTGACGTGAGTAACGGTTTTGGTTCATCCCGTGATGCTGAGATGCTAACCTCATGATGGATAGTCTTCGAGTCTGGCTCGTCATCGACGGATACACACTGGAAAACGGCCATATAAATGTGCTCACGATGGTTGTCTTAAAAGCTTTTGCCGTAAAACCACGATGGTCAAGCACCAACGGAGATCACATCAACGAGGAATCCATTCTTCCGAAATTGATGATTACACTTCCGACTCAGATAGCGGCGAATCTCCTTCCACGCCGAGATTGAACGGGATGCAATGGCCACAGGCTGTCAACATGGCCCACAACCTAAGTGGACATTCGCTCCACCGCGCTTCCTCATTTGCCGACTTCGGACACCACGGCCAGAACTTTCCTCCTCATGGTTACCCTCATCGCCATACTTCATCTACTGGGCCACACGAATACTACGGGCCACCGGTTCACGAGCAAGCACAACAGCAACACCAGAGTCAAAGCCATCATCAACAGCAGCAGCAGCAGCAACCACAACACTCTGGCAGCCATATACTTCAGCGCACTACAAGTATGCCTCATCCGTCGTACTACGTGACAGATCATGGAAACCCTGCGGTCGCTACCATGACCTCCAATCCGGTACAAGGTTACCAAGTCCCAAGGCAGCACCAGTCAGAACGATTACCTCTCGAGATACCCTACACTAGCGCAAACGTCAACGGCTCCATACAAAGCAGTCCGAGCAGTTTCTCGCCCGCCTCTAGTCGTAGTCCAGTGCCTCATCAAGACGGGTTCTACACACATCAGTCGTCACACACCCCTTCGTACGCTCTCCAGACTGCATCGCCCGTTGAGCAGCAGGTCCCATATAACCACCAACAGATGCAACAGTCGATACAACCTCCGGCTCATCGTTCACAGTCTGGGTTACCGCACCAGCAGCCTCAGCAGCAAGATCATTACCCATCACCGGCGGCACAATCCGATGAGCCCTGGTATAACGGGGCTCCGTATCAACCTCCGGTTGCCGTTGCCAGTATCGGCCAGATCTCAACCTACGGCTCCGGTGCTTACGACCCTTGGGGCGTTAAAAGCGAGTATGAGGACCCGCCCATGCAGCTTCCAAGCGCTCGGATCGAGTCCATGTAATAAACATCATCACCACATCATTTACGACTTATTTAGTACCAGCATTTTGTCACATTTTTACTGTATTAATAAGAAGCGTATAGCGCGCATAATAAAACGAGCGAGCTTCCTACATGTTATTCACTAGGAGAGGCTAGGTCGAAGAGGAAGGGACGATGAAACGATTCACGGTCGTACGAAGCCAATGTTTTTTTTCTCTAGGACAGCTTCGATGGAGTTTGTACATATACATGGTGCATCAGGGGGGAATGGAAGGATGGGCTCAAATGATGAAGAGGGGTGACAAGGAGCAACGATGAAACGACCCAAGGCGGTACGTTGTCGATGTATATAGCGGGGACATCGTGGGAACATTGTGGGTCTATACGGTTAGCGGGGTTGACATCATGATATCCAATTGCCAGGGAGCCGACCATGGTTCAGGGGTTCAATACGAAATTTTTCCTCAAATTAACTCGCAACCCATCTCCGGTAGATCCAAAACACTGGAATTGAACGGCTTGTTTTCCGTCATAGTTGGCTACCTGTTAGTGTCTGTATGGCGGATTTGTAAGGAACAGCCACTTAGCAACGCTAAAAGCTTGGTAGAGATCTAAGTTGACGCCGTTGAGTCATTACCGTTGGCACGCTCTAATTCCCTTGACGAAGCTAACAGCGGGTTGTCGTAAGCTAGCAGGTCCTCGCAAATTTACCTGAAAGTCATGTTTTACTATTATAGGATACTATAGCTTTCCAGTCCTCGATAGAACGTGTGTCTCGAACACGCGCCGGTGCGATTCAAATTAAAAAAACGCTCATTTCACCCTCGTCGCGCGTCCATAAAGGCTGACCAGGCCGTTCAACTATTGGCTAGCGGAATAGGCTGGAACCTAGAAACTCGACCATAGTCTTGAGACACTCCTGATCAAATTTCGTTCCGCGAGGCTGGGCAGCGACTAACAAACTCACTACAAATGAAGCCAAACTTAGATATCTACGTGAGTATGTTTACAAATTTGAGCTTGTGGCTGGATACGATGACGTACTTGGTTTGAAAATCACAAGGCGTTTGCCTCGTACTCGGTATCCGAAGGCCTTCATCATTTCTAAGCCATAATCACCCTTATTTGCGGTCTTTTGATACAACATGAGATTCGTCAGCCTAAATTAACTCCTTTTGACAGGAGCCCCCGCCCTTTGCTCACTTCGGCTCATCGCACATAGGTATTCGGCCTGGAACCTACCTAAGCGACCTCTCTAAGCGACCTCCCAATGGAGGTTGGACGAGATTGGTAATAATGAACCCAAGAAAGCAGAAAGATAAATAGACCAGTCGGATGAACAGTAGTAGATGACACGGATACCTGGTATTGATCGCACCCCAGTTTCAACGCCCAACCTTATTGCTCCCGCTCTCTAATTACCTTTTATTTTATTTTTTAGCCGCCAGGTTCTAGGCCCCAGATCCATCCCCCCACCGTTCACCCCCAAGCAACACCCTGAGAACCAAATTTAAAGAAATAGAATCGTCTTACTACTGTGTTGACCTTTTCATTAATCTGCTTTCAGCCCCTCGCCGCTGTTACTGATCCTCTTCCGCCTGGTTGAATGCCCGTCGCTCCAGCTTCCCCAACTCTCCCTCGGGTCACTGCATTTCAGGTCTTCTTCTTGCCCGCACTGATTATTGATCGTCTTTTCTTTCCTCGTCTCACCCCACGTTTGCACTCGTATTGGTTTCGCGGAGCTTCTCTCCTGGTTTATAGTAGAGATAGATACAGGTCCAGTCGCTGGATCGCCATGCGCGACACCAACCC
This sequence comes from Iodosphaeria phyllophila, assembly GCA_025802455.2. Classification (NCBI taxonomy): domain Eukaryota; kingdom Fungi; phylum Ascomycota; class Sordariomycetes; order Amphisphaeriales; family Iodosphaeriaceae; genus Iodosphaeria; species Iodosphaeria phyllophila. Next base: position 7,313 of record JAOYMO020054088.1, read on the forward strand.
TTGACCCTTCATCATTATCGGCACTTCGCGAGAAGCTTCCGGTTGAATTAAGCGACTTTTGAGATATCAGCGGTGAAAGGGGCGAGAAAATTGTCATGGGCGGTTGAGGTGCGGGGCGTGGTATCAATCCCCGGCTTCTATCCACCGGCGTGATCCTGCCTCCGGATGAGACAGCTCCGACAGGGGTTACCAGATCGGGGATCCGCAGGGGTCCATCATGGGGCCGGGGCGGGCGTGCCGGGGAAAGGGGCATGAGAGGGGATAATGGCGGCGTTAATGTGCCCGTCATGGTTGCGCTACCCGATGTAACGGAGTCGATGGTGCGGAGCGATGGGGCCGCACCCACGGAACTCAGGCTACTCTGCGTGGCGTGTCCATAGAGGCCAATTCTGGGGACGCTGCCATTGTTGACATTAGCTGTAGTTGAGGGATTTTCGAGTATTTTGGCACCGCCGACCCTCGTAGCGTGCTTCTCATGGCGCGGGACCAGTTTGTTGATCGTCGGCGCCGTGACTGGTGATTTGGGGATCACCACTACGGAAGTTCGGGGGCTGTTACTATTGCTGCTATTCCCGGTGCGGAGAAACCTGACCTGGAGGAAGCGCCGGTCGCTTAGTCTTTGCGGCGGAGGTGTGGAGGGGAAAGATTTGGAGCATGAACGAGAATGTGTAGCCTGTGGAGGGCGTATAAGTGGTGCGCCGGGACCGTTACCACTAGGGGTGTCGGAGACGTTCCGCATATGGTTTTGCGGTGTTCCCGGACTGAATCTCCCTGGATGGCTCTTTGCTCTATTATGTTCATGCCTTCGCCTGTATAAAACCAAGGCTAAGAAGAGGAATCCCAGCAGAACTAATCCTGAACACACCCCGATGGCTGCTTTGGTACCCGTGGTCGGCTGACTAGAAGATGAAGCGATGTCATTCTCCGAATTGGGATTGGTCATGGTTGAGTTTGGGGATCCTGTGGAAGATGCAGCGGGGACAGTAGTGAGTGATGTCTGAGAATTAAATGAAGATATGTCGGTCTCCCCTGGTTGGGAAGTTGAAGATGGGATTGGGTCCGGATCCGAGGTTACTGCTGATGTTGGTAGTGGCGAGGGGGACACAGTAGCCTTTAATGAGTTTTGTGACATTGATGGCTTGGCTGTACAAAGCATGTTACCTTCACCACCGTCCCCTGAACGACAATTTGGGGGTGGCCCAGGGTCAACCAAACGTGAAAAGCCATAACTTGCCAGCGAATTAGTTGAGTTGTTTTTGAGTCAATTCGCCAGACCTTGTGCGAGTCGAGTGAAGGAAGGCTTACTTGTGGCAGCGATTTAGTATATCATCTACGTTTGCTGTGGAAGCGTTAGTATTGATCTGTAAGCTTGAAAACAAGCCCGTGTCTGACTATACTTTGCAGGATACAAGAGAATAGCTTGATCGGGGACGGGTGGCTTGCGGGGTTGGTGCATCACAATGGGTTATGTGAGACTCACGGCTTTGCCCAGGTCCGGCGGTCTCGTTGATTGCGACACCGCAATACGTCGAGTCGCATAAGTAGAGTTGCCAAAGGAAATATTCTGGTTGAGTCGAGAGACTGGAGCACAGCGCCGGCGTATTGGCGTAGCCATCCTCGACACCCAACAAGCCGAAAAACTGCCCCTTACATCCTTCCAAACATGCTATCGCGTTGCCTGTGCCGACCGCGGCCGGATCAACGCGAGCCCTCTTCAGCATGGTCATTTCGACCCCCGATTCCCCGCCAGACCTCGTTTTTCGATGTTGATGTAGATGGTGGTGGTATTTAAGCTTCTTGCTCAACGAACCCATCTCCCGGCAAGGAAAAAAAAAAAAAGAGAAAAGAGATCTCAATGAGAGTTCGGTGAAGATTCGGCGTTTCTTTCCCGTCGTTCGTGTTGAAGCCCCCAAGTTCAAGTGATGATTCTGACAGCCATCGATGATCAAGACATGTCCTGAGAGCGAACAATCCGGGTTTTGGTTACCGCAGTTACCATGCAGAAAAAATATGCTATAAACGCTGAATACTCCTGCATGAAGGCCATTAGCCTCAACCAGGTCGAGGGAAGAGTGAAGGCCTCATGCGACCTGTTTGTGCGCGGCGAGACCTGGGTAGTCAATATACGAGCTAGAGCTGAGCCCCTGCCGGATTTACAGACTTGCATCCAGGAATCTTTGTATAGGTAGTATGCTGGGGTGGCCCCGAAGATGCTAGCCGGGTATCTAGTCAGAGAGGATATTGCGCCCTTCTGTTTAGCTACACCGCGGTCTCGACAGGAGATCGAGCTGGGAGATCTGTAGAGATGAGAAACGGGGAGGACTTGGAAACTAGAGCCCAGGGGCAACCTCAGTGTGAGCAACCTGCCAGAGTGGGGCCGTATGTGTTACCACGGGTCTGTGTGTTCCCGGTTCCCGACGAGGATTTCACTTGGTAATGGTTCAGTTGGGGCGGTGACACCGGGGTCGCCAAAGAAGGCCGGAAAAAACTGCAGCTATCCGCCCGTCATCGCCATCTGCTCTGGCGATAGGGGATGCCACACGCCCGACTGCAGACGCGGGCGTCGTGAAGCTGAATGGATGGACGCGTCACTGAGAGGGGAAAGTGAAGAACGGAGGAGAGAAATAATGGCAATGTGTAGTTCAGGTCGAGTCACTCAGGCATCATGTTTGCACTCAACGCACGATGCCGTAGCGGGCTGGCATGTTGCAGGCCTTTGTGCGGGCCTTTGTGCGGGCCTTTGTGCGGGTTCCGGTGAGCTGGGCCTACAATGAACCATGAATAAGACGCCTTGCTATAGCTCCAATGTTGCGGTGTTCTGGGTTTTGATCCTCGAAGTGGACTTGCCGAGCGAGCTCTACCGAACGGTTGAGTTTTACATGCAGTGGCTGGGTGTCCTACAAGGCGAGCGCACATTGCTACTTGTCCAAGGGATACAGAAAATCGCGGTCTTGGGAAACGAACTAGTTCTTCATGGCTCAGAACTAATAGTATGAGAATTACTTACTGGTTCAACGTCGACAGATTTCGGTTACCGTGAGGATGGACAGAAATTTCCGTAGTTCTCTAGCGACACTATGTAACGTCAGGTGGTCTCGGATGACACGAGTTCGAACACCCTTTTTAAATGACATATGCCGAGTCCTCTAGGGCGTGGTGTGTCTTGCTACCTCACTCTAAGATTCACTGAACTGTATGAGAACAGTTGCGGATGACGAGTGCTTAGAAATTACGAACACAGACTTGGGCTAAAAGACCTTTTCATCTCGTGTTCACCTCGCAAAACTCAAGTTTCGGGAAGTGATGGAGTAAGATGTCCCACAAGAACGTCTTGCTGATTCTCGGGCATGCCAAAGCACTTGAAGATAGGGGAGCTTTCAATGCCGTGAGAAGTACCGCAGCATCTTGTGCTAGATGAATTGGGATTCAAGATGCTGTGGTTGGAGAAAACCAAAGCATTGCGTTCAAGAACGGAATTTTTGATACGAAGAACTGTGACTACTGAGGAAAAGCGGCGCATACAAGTATAGATGCTAGTACACGGATATTCCACGACTGGCAAAGCACCCTAGGGACGATCAGGGAAATTGATTTGGGGGAAATGACCGGGGTGTTAGTTTGCCAGAAAATCAAACCTATCTGAAGATGCATCGTACTTAGCTTGCGCAACGCCTGAGGATCTTATTGCGATGAAGTTCACGGATTGAACTGGACCTCATCGTATTAGCATGCCGCAAGTAGGAGCATGTAACTGCGAAGCTGTAGTTCCAAGCCATGGCAACCCTAGAGCGCGCCGCGAAAGAAACAGAGGCCTTCTCGTGTTGCAATGTTCAGGGCAGATAGAAATCTGGGCGATTGGGTCACGGTTGCCGGACGATGATCCAGGTTTTGACTCGGAGGAGCGTTTCTCGTGCCGTAAGTCTCGCGCGGAATCGCCCCGAGACCTCTCGGCAAGCACAAACGCGGACATGAGTATAGAATAGTAGTCTTGGCCCGTTCGATCAGTTATTTGGCGTCGTGCAACACGCCACTGAAGAGTAACAGGTCAAGTTAGCCACATGAGAACACCAGGCTCATCTATCCGGCACCGAGATCCATCAATTTCGCTGC
>JAOYMO020054162.1:0-11419 GCA_025802455.2 Iodosphaeria phyllophila
ACCGCCGTGTGTCTTTCCGAAGGGGTTGACTGTGGAGATGCATCGATATCAGATATGTACGCAACTTCTTCATCTGGAAGCCTTCAAATCCCGTGGAAAACTCAATTCCTACTCACAATGAGGTCCCGCAGAAGTGCAGCCGTTGGTGTTGTCGCCAAAGGTGTGGATGTGCATGCCACGCTCGGAATTGGCATCGTGGCCCGTGATATCCCACGAGATGGCAGTCGGAGCTGACTCGGAAGCCTGCTCGAAGATAATGGTGCCCGTGATCTTCGAGTCACCACGAACAACGCACACTAAATACAGGGAACAGGAAAACCCGTTACGTTAGCACTTTTTTATTGCCTAGTTTGCTGAACGTCTGATATAACCACATGGGGGTCGCTAATGAACGAAACGTAGTAGGAATACAACAAGGGTACCGTTTGGCGAAACCACGATAGCGTTCTAGATAGGGGAGATGATGGACAACGGCAGTACCATGCCTGTAGTTGTCCATCAAGGTGCTCGTCGTCGTCATGTTTTAGTATCCTTGGCGGGCCAAAGTGTATGCCACCTTGCACGCCAGAGGTTGTGGAAGCGGGGCAATGCCGATAGCAATACGGGAGAATACGTACCGGCCTTGACCATTTTGACGGATTGATATTAGATAGAATATGTTGACTTGAGGATAACGTCTATATTCGAATTTTTTAATGAGAGAGTTTTCTTCTCGTGAAAAAACTGCTGATCTGACTATGTGTGAGAGGAATTGCTCTCGTTGATGGTGGGATTTCGGGGAGGGGCTCGTAACATTGGGGGAGTAAGCCCTCCCCCCGCCCGGCAGGGGTGGCATGGTTTTCGTCATCTCCGTCATCGGCGCGTTAATTGGTTGGCCAGTACTGAGTCAGCCCAACTCATCCCCTTGGCCGTATAACGTGGTCGCCCGGGGTGGTATGGAGCAGCTACCGCCAGAGGGCCGAGTAGCGGTACTGTACCAATGTAAAGGATGTGATATCGTGATATCGTCATAGCTAAATTGCCGGAGCCAGAGCTCGCTCCACGGAAGACTTGGTAGACATCACAATCTGTATTGCACTGAGAACAAGTATAACATCAATTGGCATGCTCTATATGTTAATATCAATTAGTAAGGTCTTTACAGAGAGACGCGCACCACGAGGTTGCTGCCAAAGTTCTCTACATGTCAACGGGCCTGCATGTAGCAAATTTGCCACCCCGATGGTCCGAACCAATGTCATTTGGAGAAAATTTGGGGCGGACCCCAGGCGACCACGTTACACGGCCAAGGGGTTGAAGTCTGACAAAATGACGAAGCATGACGTCTGAACTTTGAATGACGGCCTCTGGCGCGGTGGGGAGGTGAGTTTGATCCTTTAAGCCTCATTTCTTTTGGGGGGGTGGCTTGCCTCATATCTTGCGGCGCGCGTAGAAATCACATGTCGTCCAGTTAAATATATCGCACGGGGGCTGCAGTAAAGCAGTAGCAATGTTGAGTCTGATATAGAGAAGCTCCAGTTGGTGCGGGGAGGATCTCAGTCATAATCCGTTTGGCTCATCAACTCTACCTTCGGATTGATTGCAATGGAGCTCAAACATTCCAAGTTCGGGGAACAAATCCCCACGTGCTGCTCGAACGCAGTATTTACCGGTAGCTCGCCACGATCATTGATTCAAGCATTGGAAGGTAAATAACACTTGCAATGTCTCCGAATGATGGGATCGGATCCATCATTTTATCCACCTTGAGCTGGCTCCCGGTATAATTCACTGCATCCGGGTATGTCGCCCAGTGGCATAGCCTCGACTCCCGGTCGACTATAAGTGGTCAGATCACCCCCCTACTTCATTTTGATGGGAATTCTTTCACAGTGACATTTTTAGTGCCAGTGGGTCTGTTAGACCGTCGACACCGTAGGTGGCCAAGAGGAGAGCCAAGCAGATTGCGTGTCCGTTGCTATAAATCCGCTATGCCACTTGTTCGCATCTTAAATTGGAGCTCGTTACTATGGAGAGTCGATGGGCGGGCCGGAATTTGTGTTCCGCTAGGCGGCATATCCCCATGAAGTGAATTATGCCGGTATGGCTATCTACCGCAACCCAGCTCAAGCCTGCCCAATACGATATTTGATCAGTGAATGTCAACAATCTTGAGCTGATGGTTGGATCACTATCGAACTTGGAGGCCTTTCGGTCTTGAAAAAGAGCATGATAGGGATTTGTCAGTGTGGTTCGTGTCCTCCTTGATATTTCCAATGTGCTGGAAGGCTAGGCCGGTCCCTAAAGTACAGCTTATGGCGAACTACAGCATTTGCATTGTTGAGTTTAAAATAATCTCAAAGTAATGTGGGTAGGACTGGGAGTATATAATTCTTTCACATGCTCCCTTCTATTTTGGTGCACAGGCAAGAAAGTCCCCAACGCGCGAAAGGTCGTGTCGACAGCTATATGACTTTTAATGAGAGAATTCTTCTTGTCTTACAAAGAGATGGGGAGCCAACGAGCATCGGAACCTGATCTTATAGGATATCCTCTGGAGTGTCACTACCTCTTACTTACTCAACTCACAGGCTTGCCTGTTGAACTCAAAGCATGGGAAGAGCCAAGCGATGATTATAGATTCAAAAACGATCAAGTATACTAGGAAAGCAGATCAGGAATCCCAGGATAACAGGATATCAAGACGAGGAAGGTAGCTTTCCACAAAACAGGCATTTGTGGAGCTCATGACTACCACACGCAATCCGTCAAATGAACGTTACCTGGTACTCGGGGAGTTGTAAAATCCATAAAGAAGGATATTTTGAGAGTTCCGAGGCACCGAAAGTGCTACTACGGCGGCAGAAGACTCATCGCAGGTACTGGGTCGTACACCCTTTGTGTCCCTTTGTGTCCACTGCCCGAGGGTCCAGACGGGAGGTTGCGAATATCCGATTTCGAATATGAACACCCCTGGATTCGAGTTCCCATGAAGTTGGCGATTGCCTTATCATCGTCGCTCTGACTGGGCCACAAAATAGTTCGCGTGGAGTGTGTTTGTTGCCCATCAGTATCTGACCAGTCTTGCAGATACGCATAGCACAATCACAAACGCAACTTTTCTCATGCCCATGATAGCATAGATTTTGGCTTTGGGGTCAGTCATGAGACGAAATCCCGCTAACAGTCCTGGCACACAACTGTGATCTTCGACTAAGACTTAGAAGTGTTCGCGATGTGGAGTGAGGGACCCAAGCCATAACGACGTGTGCGTTCTGCTACTGTGTAGCTTGCTTCACATTGGCGTGGATACGGGTAGGTTGTGTTACAGTACTCGATGCAGGTGGGTCATCAGCTTCGTCCACTGTAAGTTCCGACATTTCGCATTTGAACCAAGCAGAGCGGAGAGAACCGGCATGGACGGGATTACGAACACAAAAGCCGAACAAAGGATTGCTGCTGGCCGAGGTTAATAAAGCCCGCCCTTCATGTCTTACAAGCAATCCCGTACCGTAGCAGATGCTTCAACCAGATCTGAACACCAAGCCACTCAAATCTTACCAGAATGTCGCACAGATTCGTAGTCTGAAAATATAGAACTTTCATAAATTATTCAAGGGCTCGTGATGGATTTTGTAGCTACAAGGTGGTCGTCGACAAGGGGTGGAAAAGCGCAGATACCTCCGCCACTGCCGCCACGATTTGATGCAAGTGCGGCAACGGTTGGAGCTAACAATAGCCTCACAGAACATGGCAGCCCACACCTGGTCTCTTTTTTTTCTGAATCATCCAAATTCAACATAACACGGTACTTGATATGCAATTCCCCTGGCCGATGAATTGACCAGGCCATAGAAATTTGGCGGAAGGGCAAGTTAGCAATGCAGCTTGGCCTTGCAGGCTGGGAGTCCTAGCATATGTCCTATCTCGGACTACCGGAACGTTGGGACTGAAAAAGGCCTCTTGAATGCGAGATGCGTGCGGTCTCTCAGAAGTGGCATATTCCTCGAGCACCTAATATTTGCGCGAGCACATTATCTGCATATACTTTCCCACACACATCCCACAGTATCCTGGATCTGTGGAGGCATGAGCGGAGGCATTGGCAGCAGACGCAGGTGGTTTGCGTGCTCAGGCCGACTCCGCCTGCAATCCTGCGTTACCTATCAGCTTCTATTTGATTTGTTGGCAGCTAGGGGCGTAAAAGCACTGGTTGCAGTGTCTCGTAATTTAATCAAGTTGCCCTACCCGAGGAAGAATCACCATACCGGTTAGGTATAGTGTCTCTGCTATCTACAAGTATCCGCTCGTAACTCCACACAGTAGGAGGTAGTCTGGCTTTGGCCCCAAGGTATGAGGCTAGCGATGAGTGCAGGAACAATTGAATGACGGACCACCCCGCCTCTACGACAGATAGCAGGACTGCAGAAGGGCGAAATTCCCAAGACACAGCACGGAGCACGGGTGATCGACAGGCAGATAACCAAACATCCTGTCAAGCACAGGACTGGCAGGGTGGTGCCGATGCCTTGCCTGCCCAACTGAGAGGTGGATGTTGCTTTTTCTCCGTTTCTATCCCCCGGCTAAAAATTATTTCTCAACATCATCGGGCGGGGCGGCATTGCGCCACTCACAATCTTTTTCTTATTGAGCGACGTCGGCCCAACATCACAGTAGAATTGATTGCGGGTGTCTTTGTTCCTGGTGACTGGCGCGGCGGTAACGTCCTCCCTTGAGCTCGAGCGTTTTGTTGCGACAGATCGACGGCTATGTCTTTCCGGGGCGACTCTCAGCGGCGGTATGGCCATGTACCACCAGTGCGATACCCTGTCGCAAACCAACAAGCTCCGGCCCCCCCGGGTCACATCCAAGGCCAAGGTCAACTCCCTTACCCACCCACACGACTCAACACCAACGGTGTGGGCGACAACACCTCTTCTTACACGACCAATCTATCCACGCCCACACAGTCGCCTCCGCCTGCGACTGAAGACGAACTTTTCTTGGCAAGTCCGACCGAGTCAGGTCGCGCCAGCTACCACGGTGCCTCTAACCATAGTGCGCATTCGGCCATGTCTGGATACCAGCACCAGTATACTGGCAATAGTGGCCAGGCCCCATCGGCGCCGCCATCGTATAACCCACAGGCTTTTGCCCGGACTCAGTCGCAATCGTTGCCCTATCATCCACACCCTAATGCGAATGCGAACCAACCACCAAACCCCAACCGATACTCATCGACTAGTCCAACAGCGGGGAGTTCGAGTTACACACCAGCTCCATACAACCCTGCCGCCTACTCTGGTGGCTCATCTGCCCTTCAGCGGCACTCCACATACGCTGGCCATGCCCCCTCAAACCAGCATTATCACTATCAGCAACCACATCAGCAACAACAGCAGCAACAGCAATTAGCCCAGTCATCATACTGGCCATCGCAACCAAATTACGCCGTATCGTCTGGCCAAGCTCTAGTTCTACAGTCCCAGTCGTCACTTTCGCCAGCCAACTACGATCAATCACACTACGACCAGGTGTCGCCTGCAAACTCTACCTACGATCTGACTCATTCGCAATATCCTCAACAGCCCAGCTATGCCAACAACACCACGAGCCCAGCTGCTACTCCGTCGTCGGCACCCTATCCTGTTTACTCCCAAATCCCGGTTGGTCCTAATTATTCAGCTGGAGACCCGCACGCATTTGCTACAAGCAGATCTTCCATATCGAGCGCTCACGTCTCACCTATCGCCTCGCCACCAATCCAGTCGCAGGCCTCGCCAGGTCTTCAAGGTCTTCAGCGACACCCGACAAACGCACCATTACCGAGCCGACCGGTGGATCGATTGACCCATGGACGATCCTGGGAATCCAATGGCCAATACTCTGACGATTACAACTCGGACTTCAACTCAGGCCACATGTCTCAGGAAGACATGATGCATGATATCGAGGCTGAGCTCAGCGGAGTTGGCGGAGGATCGCAGCGAGCTCTACCAGATCCCTATCCGCAACGGAATGGCACCATGAGCATATCCAGCGACAGCGTAAACAACGGCGCAGATGGCTTGCAGCGTCTGACGTCACGTGACAGCTATCGATCGACCGCGACCACCATTAACATGCCTGATGATGACAGCGGTGTGAATCGATACTCTTCCAATGCTTCCACACTCGGTAGAGAGCCTCCGGGTGACAAACACTTGGATGACGGAGATGAGAGCGACCCCGAGGCGACGGCCGGACTCATGGCCATGCGTGAGGCTGAGGAAGATGATCGCCGTCTCAGTTCGGCGGCACCGTTTTCCTACTATGGCCAGCCAGAGCTTGCCATGCAGCCGTCTGCCTTGCCGGATCTCGCAGAGGAGCCAAGCAGTGATAGCGACTATGCGGTCGCTGCCATGGACATGGGCATGTTCAGTGGTGGACACCCCGGTAACATGGCTTATGGGAACGGCTTTGGCATGCCTCCACAGACCGATAATGGCTATGAGCCTGCTCAAGCGCGAAGCAGCCATGCGTCTCATCCTAGTCAAGGTAGTAATCAGTATCCAGCTTTTGAGCAAGCTGACGTCGACTATAACGGTACTGGCGGTCTGCAAGCTCCACAGGCCCAACGGCTCAGTTTCGATGGGGGTGACGAGCATGCCTCGCTACAGCATAGTGACAGTGAGTCACCGTATAAAGACGACATACCCGATTTGTTTTACCATCCGGGTCTTTCCAACCGACCACTCCCCGCTATACCAGCCGGATCCGACAGCAGCTCCATACTTTCGGCTCAATCCCCGCATCGCACTGGCTCGCAAGCGGGGTACCAGCAGAGCGCCCTTGGCCAGCAGCAGTACACGGGACCTGATGCTATGTACGGACAGAACGCTCAACAGCTTCAGGTGGAAAGATCTATCTCATTGTCTAGCCATGCTACAACTCCTCAAGTTCAGCCTCCTGCCAGATCCCGGACCGATGCCGCGGAGGACCGCAACAACCGACTCCGTCAACTGAGGGGACAGCAAGTGACACCACATCATGGTCCAGGCTATGACAGTTATGACCCCACAGGAACGGGGTCGTCTATGGATTACGATGCCATCACGTTACCCAGTGGGCGCCGGAAGAAGTTTATACCTGAAAAGCTTACCATCATGGACACCAAGTCTTGTGTCGAGCCATGGGCCTTAAGCGGAATATCGCAATGGTTAAGAGAAATGGCCGAGGGCGAGCCAGATTTGAGGAGAAAGACCGTGGAAGATGGGCTCATCAGATTATTCTGCATCAAAACCCCTACCATGAATGTTGCCGACGCCGAGGGACTCAGTAGCACCGTCGTCGATTTGATGCTGAAGGCTGGCATTCTTGTCCCAGACGAAGAGTGGTTGAAATTTGGGCCCGGCAGCCTCACTGGCGTGCTATGTCAGTTGACAGGTTCAGGATGTTATGCGCCCAAACTACATGAGTTTGACCAGGAAGTATCTGTGCATCAGGTAACCGATCGATGTTATTCGTTCCACTGTGGCCGCACATTGAAGAAGGCGAATCTTGATGACCTGTTGTCTCGAGGCAGTGTTCGTGTCCTGGATTGGGCCAGCCATTACAAACTGAAAAAGGAGGACTTGGACGGCAAGCATAAGAAAGAGATCGAACGCCAGAACATTCTTCATGAGATCGTCACCGGTGAGGAGGAGTACATCGAGCAGCTCGATGTTCTCCGCGTGCTCTACCGAGATCATCTCATGCGCTCTCAGCCACGGATTATTTCCGAGAGCAGGCTCGTCAAATTTGTGGAACTTGTATTCGGCAAGGTAGATAAGGTGGAACAGGTCAACAAGAACCATCTCCTTGCTCAGCTCAAGTACCGACAGAAGGAACAAGGGCCTTGGATTGTCGGCTTCAGCGAAATCTTCCGTGAGTGGATCCGAGCTGCCAAGGCAGCGTATATAGAGTACGCGACGGGTTTCAACTATGCACAGTACTTGGTACGAAAAGAGGCGGAACGAAACTACATGTTCAAACAATTCCTAGATCAGAACCAACTGAACCCCAGGTCGAAGAGGTTGGACTGGAGCACTTTCCTGAAAGCCCCCATCACCCGCTTGCAACGATACTCTCTTCTCCTTCAGACTAGCATGAAGAATATGCTAGTGGATAGCGAAGAGAAGATTAATGTGGCCAGGGCTATCGAAGAGATCAAGGCGGTCACCACCGAAGCTGATAGCAAGGTTGCTGAGATGGAAAAGAAGGTCACCATGATTGAGCTTAACAACATGCTGGTGCTACGCCCGGGCTACCATGCCGATCTGAACCTCGACCACCTTGGCAGAGAATTGATCAGGCAGGGCGAATTAACGCGCATGGGCTCTAAAGGTGTGCGCTGGGTGGACACGCAGGCCCTCCTTTTCGACCACTACCTCATTTTGGCGAAGCTTGTTACCACCAGGGAAAAGCACGATAAGATATATGACGTATCGAAAGAGGTGAGTCCACTCTTGACGAGTTGTTGCTTGTGAGCTATGAAATGCTGATGATCGAAAGCCAATTCCCATGCCGCTACTCTTTTTGGAGAGCAGCCAAGATGAGCCTGTAGCCAAACAAAAGAGCATCGCCGCGCCACTCGGTCGCGTTGATCCCAAGATCAGCAAGGTAGCTTCGAACGATAGTCGTCCGGGGCTAGAACATACGAACACGATGAATAGTATGGGAGGTGTCACGGTCACACGACTTGCCCCGGGTGGCACTGCAGAAGATGGCAAGATATTATACCCCTTCCGCATCAAGCATCTCGGACATGAAGTCTATACTTTGTTTGCGTCTACCGCACAGATCCGCGACGCTTGGTGTGATAAGATTATTGAAGCCAAGACGCGGCATGCAAAAGCGTTACATGCCCAGAATGCTGAACCCTTCCGTCTACGTGTCATGTCCGACAGTGCCTTTGCCTATGATACCATCTCGGGAGTTGGCAAATACGTGAGTGGCGTGCATATTCGTGGGACCCCACTGGACCGCGCAATTCGGGACGTCGAGCAGCACTTCGGAACGGGCCGAGGTCCCTCTCCTATCTCCCGTTCGGCTGTGAACTGTGCTACGAGCTTCTGGGCATTCGGAAAGAATATGGTTGCTGTGGGCACGGATGCTGGCGTATTTGTTGCCGAAGCTGGCGATACGAGGGGCTGGCAAAAGGTGAGTTTTTTTTTTGGATCGATTTGCGCTTCTTCCTTCCAATGCTAATAACATACTGGCAGACGGCTTCCATAGCTAGAGTGACCCAGCTAGCTGTGTTGGAAGACTTTTCTTCGGTGCTTGTCCTCGCTGATAAGAACCTAATATCGTATCCCTTGGATGTAATTTCTCCTCCAGCTAATTTCCCTGCCCCAACGGGCGATAACCCGCGCCGATCGCCACAGAAACTAGCCAAAGACGTGGCCTTTTTCGCCACGGCACGCATGAAAGACCGCATGCTCGTTTTTTACAAGCGCAAAGAAGGCCTCCATAGTACATTCAAAGTTCTGGAACCGGTGTACCAGAAGTCCACTGAGCGAAAAACGCGCCTCTTTAGTTCTCGGCGCGGTGCTGGTGCCACGGACTCATTCCGCGACTATGACGACTTCTATCTCCCGGTTGAGTGCTACTCAATCAATCTGTTCCACACATACATGGCCATTGCCACATCCAAGGGCTTTGAATTGATGACGTTGGACAAGAAGGTTCCCCTTAGCATCCCCGACGTGAAACAGCCCGCCATTGCCAACATCGCGAGCCGTATCAGGGATCAGCGACCGCTGGGCATGTTCCGTCTCAACGACCAGGAATTCCTACTCGCGTATGAGGACTGCGCCGTCTACGTTGACAAGCATGGCGATGTGAGCCGCAGCGTCATTATGGAATACAGTGGTAAGCAGAAGAAAGCTAAGGGTGCCACGATGTACGGACAGTATCTCCTTCTATTCAATGAGGATTACGTGGAGGTGCGCAACGCGGAGAATGGACGCTTGAGGCAAATCATCGCGGGCCGGGATGTGCGCGTACTGGATTACGGCATTAGGGGCCCAACGGGCGGCCTCTACCACGACGGGAAAGGCATTCCCACGATCATGTCGGAAAACGCTGGCGACGGCAGGGGCACGGTCAAAATCTGCATGGCACATCCCGAGGTGCCAAATCAACAGGTCGTTCTTGAATTGCTTTTGAACAATGGGCACGCGGAGAAATGAGAGTCATGACTGAACGATTACGAGCTCACAGATGGAGTAGAGCATGGGATTCCTTTTCTCTTCAAGGTCAGGCGCAACACAGGGTTCGAGGGACTAGATATCAAGGGCCAGTCGATGATACCGTGACGTGGGGATGGATAGCAGGGATGTGATTATTGGATTCGGTCAGCGTAGCGTGGGTCGGTCAGTCTGCGGTGATGGGATTTTAGGTTACCCCGAGCCATATTTTGGTCGCGGTTTTTTTATTTTTATGTTTTCCTGGGTTTGTCGTTCCCTTATCAAGCCAGCACCAGTCTTCAATTACTCTTACAATTAAGACGAGCTGAAAATACTTCCCGGCGTTACTTTGTATGTTTTTTTCCATCCCATGGTCTGTCTCAACTGGTGTGTTTGGATAGTTATGCGATGATGGAATGGTTTTGGACATCCATATATAGCTAGGTTTTCTCGGGCAGTATAGATATGGGGATCATGATGGGGAAGCCGGAGTTTCAAAAGCAAGCTAGTTTCCTGACGCTGGCGATTTTTCTCTTATATGCTCCGAACGCAGTGAGATGAAGTCAAGATGGAGCCTGAGGCCAAGAGTTCAGAGTCGTCTGGGGTGCGAGTGGAACGAAGAAAATGAATTATGGAATGATTTGGCCAGAATGTAAACTTGATCCCATGCCGTCACAGGGGAGGAGAAACTATAGGCGGCGATTTAAGCGGCATAGTAGCCGTACCTTCTGATGGGGTTTCGACGCTCTACCAATACTCAATCTATGTATGAAAACCAGATGAACGATGCTCAACAAAACTCAAGCTCAAACCGCTCACGAATCCCGAGCCATACAACATCTAAGCAGTGCATATCTCCTTGAACAGCCCCTTTTCATTTTATCACACGCTCCGCATCGATCTGGAATCCATGTGTATTACTGGTGATGACCTGGAGCTAGAAAGAATGGAATGCGCGAAATATATGGGCATACTCAATTCTACGGGTGAACTAGGACATTCTACGAGACGGGTACAGTTTATAGCCAAGGTTCAAACACCGGTTGAGGCATCCGACGGGCACAATCAACACGACATGGGCAACAGATACAGGCAATACTATGGGCAGAGGCATTGCCACGTGGAAAACGTGCAACATCAGCACAGGACTACATGGGCAGAAAATACAGGCAGGTCAAGATGGTGCCAGTTGAGGCGTCTGACGGGCAAAATCAACACCACACAGGCAGAAG
>JAOYMO020054251.1:0-41055 GCA_025802455.2 Iodosphaeria phyllophila
ACGGACCTGTTTCCTCCTCTTTTGTCTCTTTCTCGCTTTCGCCATCTTCCAGCTTACGCGCCTCTCGAAAGAACCCCTCCAAAGTTTCCAAATCTTTCTGTAGCCGCTTCAGCATATCCCTCCTCTCCTGCCCCTTCACCGTCCAGTCCTCCCACGATCCACCCATCGCTCCACCCAGCGCCATGCGTTTCTTCATGTCGTCTTTCGCTCTATCAGCCGTCGCAGGGTTCAGAGGCATGCCGTGCGCAAACAGGAATCCGTACGGCGTGAACAGATTGTCGACATAGGTGTTGAACACGCGGTGAAGTATGATGGTATTCGGGGGAAACAATTCTTGTCCCTGGCCATGGGAGTCTGGGGTGGAGGAGGATGGGTATTTGGTGTCCGTGTACAGGGCGATGTCGAATGAATCCCCGATCTTTTCTCCTGAGGAAGGGTTGACGAGGACGGGCAGCGTGTAGTAGTCGCTGCCGTCGGTCCATTTGCGGACGGGCGGGACACCAAGGGCTTTTCGGGTGGAGGTCACGTCGGGGAGCTCGACCCAGTTTGTTTTGTAGGGAGCTCGTTTGTAGTTTAGAGCGTATCTTCTCATTGTTAGTAGAACAGTTTCATCTCTGGAATTTTGTTTGCAGTTCCTCTGAAGATCTGTTGATTTGTTTATACACATACCGTGCCTTCCAAGGGTTGGGAGAAAATGGTCTCACAGGTGGACCTGAGGCAATGTCGTAGTAGACCAGAGTTGTTTCTAAGGAAGCGTTCATATTGATGATACTGTTGCTGTCGACTTCAAGCCCAACCCATGATATCATATATGAATGGGGGATCTGATTCAGTCCCGAGAATCAAGTTGATTTCTTCCGGATCCTAAAAAGATTCCCTAGATGATCTGTTGGTAGCAAACTAAACAGGACAAGACCGCAGGGCAAGCCCGGCTTTATATCTTTGTACGCCGCAGGTGTATCGGGCCCGCACTTGACGTCAAGTTGAAAGATTCGACGGGCCGCTGGTGTACTACAGAGCTGAACTGATAGGATTATAAGATTAACTGCACATGCACGAATGATCGCTGGCCTCGAGGAGTTGAAAACCCTCGCTAGTGATAGTCGTCCCTATGGTTGGTTGACGCCCCACTTGATACGCATGCGGCGCCTCAGATACATCTTCGCTTCTCAACCTGTGAGGGCATCTCTGCCAGTGACTTTGCGATATTTGAACACAGAGGCGGAGTCGCAGGCAATTGCATTCTCAGATTCCGTACTCTGTGTCCAGTTTTCAAGGTTCAGAGAGGGAGCGCTTGTGCTGCGAGAAAGCGCTGGTACTTTCCGTTTGGGGTTCGACAACATACCGATATCCCGATACGAGGCTTGGCGGGTTCAATGCGTTATGATTCATTATGGGTCAGGAATGCATCACTCCAGGTCCGAAACGATTTTGATATTATATGAATTTCTTCTGAAAACACTTCTTTGACGAAACAGCAAAAGAACAATATTGATTACCTCTAAGTTAGAGGTACTGTGTTATGGATACGCAAACGGGTCGGGTCAAAACCCAGATTAGGCTTACTGTAGCACGAGGAAGACAAGGTATTCTTGTCTCGGTTACTCAGACCTGCCCGCCCCCAGATGTCGTGAGGACTGCTATGAGTTCTACTAGTCAAGAAGTCCACTTTCAAGTAGCGACACGAAGTGTACTGAAAAAACCAAAAAGTTCACCGTCAAATGGAGGAATCACGGTGACTGAATGCACATTGCCAAACGGGAAAAAGATAATCTATTCTGCCATCTGGCTGAGCTTCCGGGCGATGTTCTTGATGTACAGACTGTTTAGCTGTGATGTGCGATGAAGAATAAACATCAAGCTATTTGTGAAATTTCGCTTCTGGTTTCACAAAGGCTCTCGAAAAGGAGCGGTTGCTAGAAGGAGAAGTGGGGGAGTAGGGGGGGATGTCTTACCAGGGATAACAACCCGCTATCATCTGAGGCTCGATATAACCCCATTCTCGCAAATCTTCCGCATAGCTGGGGTGATATCGAACTTAAGGAAGAAGATGGAAGTAAAGCCTAAAGCCAAAGCGTGTTGAGGCCCATCATCGGCAAGTCTCCCGTACATGCGTTGAGCTCCATAACACTGCTATGTATTTCCTGATCTACCAGTAGTACCGCAGATTTCCGATGCCTGGAGGCGTAACGCTGCTTCTGTATGTTGAACCTCTCATGCCAGTCTTTCTATCCTCTGAAATATCGCAAGAGACAGTAATGGCACTCTACTATCCAAATTTGCCAACTCCTCCGAGTTGAATCAGCTTTATGCCTCAAAACCCGCCCCCCTCCCCCTGTCGTGTCTATAAAGGTTTTGGATGAAGAAGATTCCTGCAAGATACTGCAGCTTGTCTGACATTGGTGCCTCCCAAGCTGCAGCCATTTAAATTGAAACTAGTTGCTCCATGGCAATCCTCTCTATCATGTTTCTTGACTCTGCAGCACGCGAACACCTCTAATCAAAGCACTTGTTGGTCCTCACAGATAGCCGCTGACAGAAAGAGCTTTTCTCGTACTTGATCTATATATAGTTGCAAAGCCAAGTATATTAGCAAACATGCCCCACAAAATGACAGAATATCGACAGAACGTACCTCTCATCCCACCCAGCGCCTCAAAAGCAGAACCGTAATTTTCCAGCGTGCCATAGATAGACAGCAGTGCCGCATCGAGGCGACCAAGAAGCGTTTTCACCAAATCGTCGCCCTCCTCTGCCTCGCCGTCCATCCCTTCTGGTGGCCACCGGGAAGTCTTCATTGCCTGGGTCTTCTCTTTGACACTGAGCAGCGCGTACGCGCTTTGCATCGCGCAGCACGCGAACGAAGGCATGGTCCGCGGTGGCGGCGTGCTGCGCGCGAAGTTCACCAGGGCGTGGAGGTGCGAAGATGGTTCGTTCAGCGCATTCGTACTCGGGTTCGGGTACGGCATGGCTTCGAATGCGCTCGTGATGTTTAGCGCGGATTTGAGGCAGATCCTGGCCGATTGGTGGCTGCTGTAGGGGAATACGACGGTGGGTTGGGGCTGGTGCGTATGCGGTTGTGGTGTGGTGCCCTCAAGCGAAGACGGAGTAGAAACGTGGTTGAATGAGCCGGGCGAGGGATAAGCTGGAGCAGTAAGAGTCGATGGGTTGGGCGTAGATATTGGCGCTGGAGACGAAGATCCGAGACTTGAGCAGCAGCTGGGCCATAGACGAAGCTCGCCTGAGTCCTTCCCCTTTTCGTTGCTCGGCTTGAGATCGCAGTGCTTGCCTGAGAATATTGGTCTGTCGTGAAAAGCACAGTAGCGATGAACCTTAATAAGCGCACTGTAATTCTTCTGTTAGGACACAACGATCGTGATTAGGGGGTTTCGGAGTTTCAAACCTGTTAACTTTGATCGAGGCCATGGATCTCAGTGCCTGGGCCACATTTGCCTCTCGATCGTGAGCAATATGAGGCCGCGGGGCTTCTCGCACCCACTGGTCGGACGCATCGACGAGAGGGCCAAACTCGGTTGCAAGCTTCCCCATACGAGCACGAACGAAACTCATGTCTGCTTGTGTTTTGAATGCCTCGCTCAAGTCTATCACGAATCTTGTTGCTGTCAAGATAGCTTGTTGAGATTGGATGAAGATGTCCCAAGCCTTGAAATCCGAAGCATTAGCGTAGGTTCTATTTAGGGACCATAGATTGTTTTACCTGTGAATCAGACCCAAAAGAAGGGAATTTTGTGCTGAAATTTGAGATTTGCGTATCAAATACAGGCTCCTGGTCGGCGGTCAATAATATGAATATTTTTCAAGTGAATCAGTTCGTGACGAACCGTGTTGCTGACGATGGAACTTTGAGTTGCGCAGACGTAAGTCATCCACCATGTACGTCGACGAGCTTCGGTAAAATGATCCTCAACCCGATCTTCACGATGCAGAGACATATTCATCGCCGTCATGAGAGCCAACCCGGTTCTACTTCGCATTTTCTTCAGATTGCCCCTTTGCGCATATTCGTAGATACTAAGAAGATCCAGGGCGATTATTCCTTCCAGATCCTGAGGTACCATGGGTTGGAATGGTTCTCGCGATGATACGTATTCATCGTCGTCGGTTCCCAGGGCTTGACTCGGATCGTAAGACGACTCGATTTTTTCGTTGTAAGAGTCGACGCGTTCAAATGTCGTCTGGGCTAAGAATTGGGCGTAGTTGCGTCGAAACACGATGGATGCCTCGCTCTGGGGATTGAGGTCTTGCGAACATGGTACCAGTGCCAGAATCGCCGAAATAGCTAGTGCCACAGGCGACGATGGCTCTACAATATCGCTTGGTCTGTTCTGGATGAGAGGGATCATGTCATCTGGTCGAAGTGCACAGTGAGGCGGTGGTAAAATTGGGAAGAAGGGGTGGATCCATATATAGTAGGCATTCAAGCTAGGTCCTTGTCAGCCATCTGATTTCATTTCTTGAGAGATGAGTTATGGCCTTGTTTGATTCTATCTGATCATTTTCGCCAATCTTTTGTTGGATAAAAGCCGGTACTTACAGCGCATCACCGTTCGCATATGTACGGACCATAGGCTCTTGAATATCCTCTATAGAATCAGGCTGCACCAGAAGTACAGCCTCGTTCACTTCAGGGGCAAACAGAGTATCAAACAGGGCATCGCTGTCATTTAAGGTGGGGCCAAGATTTTTCAACCCGGCGCCGGGTGCAATGAAGCCTTGTATTTGTAATGCTGAACACCTCGTATTACTAGAAAGGAACAGCAAGACTAAAGTAATGCTTCACTTACGCTCTGAGAGCACAGGCAGCACCGCTAGTTCTTCCGGGGGCGTTGAAGGTAAAAACTGCGAGGCTAACGAAAAGACATTTCCATGGTGGTTCTCCGTCACGCGGGGTTTTTTGCGCAATCTAGCACCTCCCCGCCGACTAGGTTGATATACGCATTCTCGCCGCTTATTTGCGCACTAGACCGGTCAGCATGCGATCTTGGTGCTTGTCCTCGGTAGGCATCGATAGGGTGCTTACACTTATGCAAGGACGACCACCATCACAACGTATACGGGACGAGCGACTAATGCAGGCTGGTAATTAGCTGGTTTTCAGGGCAAATGTTGAGATCCCACAAGGCTCACCACGACAAACAGGCGGCCTTGACCGGCGGAGTCGCGAACTTCTTGCGACCTGGAGGCGCCCCCTGTACTGATTCACCGGCCGTGGCCATGATCGCAGGGCGGGACCGTACGTTGTGCGCTAATTGTCATACTCAAGTCTCTTGAGGCGAAGTCGCAAATACTCGCGAATGCTTCGAGGATAATCACTTGGAAAACCTGATGTAAGAGGGCAAAGTCGTCGCGTCGGTTTTGATCTACTCTCAAGGATTAATATCCTAAAATAGTGTCAATTCTATCACGCATATGCACCAGGTTTTGTACCGATAAATCTACGATAAAGAAAATGCCGCTTCCCTCATTCGGGAAACTTCTCAAGTCAGCCTCACGCGGGGCAAACCAGGACCCATGTGAGAGGAGGGGGCGGGGGATCGTGCATCAAAGATCCAAAACGTGTGATTGGAAACATGAAATGCCGTTGCTGGGATGGGGCATTTCAATGCATCTTACGGAGGAACTAACGCATATTGATTTACATGGATATGGTCAAATTGCGACGGGCTGTCTATCGTGGAAGGATCGACTTGAGCTAGGATGAAGGGAGAGAAAACGTTGGGATTCAAATTGAACAGCAATGAAATGAGGTGCTCATAGAATTTTCCTGCAGCGAGGTCCTCACCAACAAAGAGCTGCAGAGCGGTCCTTGTGGTTGTTGGTATCATTGATGGTTTTGATATTGTCCACCTACGCATATCGTCATCACATACTATCCTCCATCTGCCTACTCCGCATCTTAGTCCAGTCATCCCTCTCTTTCCTTCCACCATGACGCTCAAGACCCATCCCACGCTCAATCCACTCCTGGCTACCCATCTCGCTCAGCCGCGATAACGCCCTCACGAACGCAAAGCGCTCCTCATCGCCCGAGAACAGACTCGAGTGTTTCAGTTGGTCGATATTGCTGTCTACGTCCTCCATCATATGCTGCATGGTATCATGACTGTCTTCATCTCCACTAACTGGGGTGCGCTTATCAGTGCCACGGACAGCAGACGGTTTCCCGTCTTTATGCAGCGACTCGCGCATTTCCTCGGGAGAAGTAAACAACTGTGTGAGAGGAACAGCAGTAGTGAAAACGAGCTTAGCATGGGATTCGTACACGGCATCAATGAATGTGATGAACCGTCGGGCTAGATCACGCTCGCGATATGTCATGCCGGGGATCTCAGTCACGATGAAAGCATCGTAGCTCCGAACGAGTTCTAAGTAGTCCGCTGCACCTGTTGCTTTACCGATCAACTCTTGAAAAGTGAACCAAGCACACCGACCGCTCACACGCGGCACATAGATTTCGCGGCCCCAGACTTTCTGGACCTCAGAGTGAGGTTCGGGATCGTCCGGGTCACCAAGAAAGCGGAACCATTTCTCAGCGTGAGAAGCTGCGTGGCTGTCAAGAGGTGTATGATACACGCCCGAAGGCGGCCGTGGGATCTTGCGGTAGTCTGTCGGCGAGTTGAGGTTGATGACGTGTAATCGTGCCTTGAGAAGACTTATCGCGGGGATGAAAGACTCTCTTTGAATACCATTTTTGTACAGCTCATCGGGATGTCGGTTTGACGTGGTCACCAGGACCACCCCATGCGACATGAGGGACTCGAGGAGCCTTCGCAGGATCATAGCATCGGCTACATCAGTACATTGGAACTCATCGAAACACAGAACACTGGATTCACTGGCGATATCAGTTGCCACGAACGGCACAAAGTCTATGTCGTTCGTACCATGCTGCATCTTCATGCGGTGCAGTCGTCGGTGAACATCCTGCATGAAATTATGGAAGTGGATTCTTGTCTTCGACCTCACCATGCTAGGTAATGTGTCGTAGAAGAGATCCATCAGCATAGTCTTGCCACTCCCGACATCGCCGTATAGATATAATCCACGTGGCAGATTTGGTGGTATATCTCTTATTGGTGTTTTGTTTCCTGACCCGAACCAACTAAACAGTGACTTCTTCTTGGTGTCTTCGAGTGAAGGATGTACCACTGGCGGCGCATCGTAATGAAGTAGTTCGTCGTTTAGGTATTGAAGGTTTTGGACTATGCTTCTCTGGTATTCGTCTTCGCGTATTCGGTTCTCCACCACCCGCTGGTCGTACTCTTGTATGGGACCATGACTATCATCGTCTGTCATGAACCAATGTCAGCGGAACCAAAATTTCAACCATGTTGCCAAAGGCTTGTAATACTCTTCTCTATTCCTCCCGCGACACTTGCATAGAGCCTCGGATGAATTGGTTTGCATAGCCGTGGCTCCGTTCGAATCACTCCGCGGTGACCAAATTTGAGCCAGCAGACAGGAGAGCGATATTTCCGTGTTGACTTAATAGAGCGCAAGACGCAAATCGCCCTCCTGCAAGTCAAATTCACGAGCGATAGACGATTGGGATCTCTGAGTAGCGGGGGACGGGGGATCCAGGGGGGCATTCTTATCGGGTCGGAGGGCGCGGGGTCGTGTTATCGTATGATCGGTGGTGTCTCTCTACAAGTCGCGTAAAATGGAGCATCACGGGTGCTGGCAGTGAGGCTCATGCAAAGATGCGACAATTCCCAAAACAAGAATGAATCGCAACGCAATGAATTCAACCGAATGCAAGGTATCATGCTTGAAACTTAGCAATTAAAGAACAAGAGGCCCTCCCAACCCTTCAGTTGTCCAAGTTCGCGAGTTGGTTACATGAATCAACTAAGGACAAGTGTCACGCGACACTAACATGCATATCACGCACATGGCACAGCCATTTGAGTGGCACGGCGATGCTATTTTGAACAGCAGAGATATCCAACTGAGCAGCTGAGAAGCAGCTGAGATAATTTCTGCAGTAATCATAGGGTGCGTGTCCATTTCCAGGATCGCGCTCCAGAATCACGGGTTCCTTGAACATCAGAGGTTCTCCACACCTTTGGCGTATTTACAGGCTTCTACCAGTGATGTTACGAGGTCTTGCGTTTGCAATAAGACTTGAATTACAGTGACAGAAAAACTAAAGTTCCAGTGTCCAACATTGGATTTATTTCAGGTGCCAGCAGTAGTATGTAGAAACGCGTTTCTCGAACCCTTAATCGGCAGTTACTGTGCTTCGTAAGAACGGCGTCTCAAAAAAGCTGATGACATCATCCTTTGCCCCTCCATCGCGTCTGCCTTCGTTGCCTTGTGACTAATCGGTCCATGATATTGCATGGGGAGGCTTCATCGAAAACTCACGGATAGGAATGGTTTATTGCTTCAAGTGAAGCGTCGAACCTTTCTTCTAGGAAAGAAAACTTACTCACATCTAGGTGAGCCCACCACATTCATACCCTCGAAGCAGATAGCAGACAGCCGACCCGTATAACCATGGCGACGACCAACCCACTCAGCTCGGCAGCCATTCTCAAGCACATGGTGGATGCGCTGCCAACACACAAACCCGGAGACACAAACTCAGACCTGAGCAGTTCCCACGAAGCCCTTGCGCTCTTCGTCCACGCATGCATGATATCCGTCGGGTTCCGCCTGCTCGGGTTTGACGAGCAAAACTTACAGGAAGCCTCATGCCGCGAACTCGCGCCCCGCTTGCACGAGAAATGGAACTCCTCCTTCAACACATGCTCATTCGTCTACGCCCACACTCAGTCGGCCTTGCGCTTCGTCATCAAGGTGGACCGCATGGGCGGCAAGGCCGAGATCCGCGGTCTTGCCATCGATGATGATCGCATTGCCCGCGTCGAGGTTACCAGCAAGGACTTCATCTCCAACGCGGCGCTGCCTGTGCGGATCACCATGGACGCAACAGAGACAAGCGATGGGTCTGGAACTGTTGAGGACCGGTCCGATTTGCCTCAGAAGCTCCAAAATGCGTTCATCAGCATGGCGCGCATTACGGATCTGGCCAACCTGATCAAGATAAATATCATACAGAAACTGCTGCCTTCCCTGCAAAAGGAGGGATACGAGGAATCGCCCAACGATCGCGCCGCACGAGAGGACGCAGACGCAGCAGGACGACGACCGCCGCGGGCTCCCCATAATCTCAATCCATTGCCAGAGCCAGCGCATCCGTATCCGTTCGATGACCTCTTGCAGCCCGCGCCTCGAGCTCCGGTGCCCGCTGGGGACTTCCCTCCTCCAGGTTTCGAGGATCCCTATGATTTGAACCGACCGCCACGTGGGGTTCTGCCTGCTCCTGGACGAACGCCATTTGGAGGGATTGGCGCTGATGATCTGAACCCACCTGGATTGGGTCCACACGATCCACTGCGGCCTTCCCTTGGGCCTGGCGGCTTGCCTCGGCCGGGCGGGTCAAGCGGTATGCATCCTACGTTTGATGACCCTATCTTCGGTGGTGGCCCGGGCAATGAGGGGGATTTTCAGGTACCGCCCGGAGCAAGATACGATCCTATTGGTCCTGGTGGGCTTCCTCGTCTCGGAGGAAGGCGACCCGGCGGGGGAAATAATCCATTTGGTGGAGGTGGTGGATTCGGTGGTGATATTATTTGAATTTCTTTCTTTGTTCAAGGAAATTGCAAAAGGAAAAGACAAACAAAAAGTAGCTGTATTAACCAAGGCAAAAGAATTGGTAAGGACAGGAGAAATTGCTGTAATAGTTAAATTTGCGGTTGTATTAGTATTACGAGGAATGAGTACGAATGCAATGACTATGCTAGCATGAGGCAGGCTGGTGGATCAGTTATACCGTATTACCTGTGGATTTTGATTTGATACGCCAAGAGCTTTTACTCGTAGGCCCCATTGTGACTAACTCGACGATGACCCCTTTGAAGATTCAGGAGAAACCTTCGCCTCCCCCTCCTCAACCCAACACTCAAAGAATAGCGGCCCAGCATCAACAGCCCTAATAGGCGTAGTCTTCGCCCCACCCACATCCTCACCGGCCACCGCCCGCTCCTTCGATTTTGTCTGCAAGTTAGGCTGTGACGGGATCCATTGCTGAGGATACTGCGTTTCCAATCCCATCAATCCCCCATATTCCACTGCGAAACGAAAAATTAGAAAATACAGTAATCGATTCAACTTACCCCAATCGGCGCCTCAGCCCCTTCCTCTCGTAGCTCCACAGCGATCGTGAAAGTACACCCGTCAGGCAGTGCACTCATCTTCTCCCCGGCATGCGCCATGCGGCGAACCGCGCCGCGGAACTGCTCGTCCACGTCGGTCCAGTTGATTGCCCTGGGTTTCGGTGCGTCGAGAGTGCCGTCATGGTCTTCGCTGGTGTCTCGCTCGTCATGTTGCTGTAGCTCCTGCCGAAAGTCGAAATGACTCTCGGATCGAGGTTCGCGAAACCCGGCAAATGTCGGGAACGAAGATACGTCGATCATCCAGCGCTCCAGGACGACAGGCATGCTTTTGCTCCTCCCTGCTCTGTTGGTCGCTGGGTTGGCATTACTGTTCCCGGCTTCTTCTGTGGGCCCATCTTGCAGGATGGCGATGGCGATGCGCTCGACGCCTCCGCTGACGAGTTGGGCCCTGATGGCGTCGACGGCGTCGCGGATCCAGGCGCAGACGGACGGGTGGCGGGACTGATGCACGGGGAGGTTGTAGGCGCGGGTGGTGAGGAAAGTGGTGGCAGGGTATAGGTTGCGGTAGTAGAGGATGTTGTGAATCGCGACGGTTAGAAATTGGGTGAATGAGATGAGCAGGTGAGAGGCTTGGGGGAGAGGGAGAGATGGTAGGGGAAATGTGGGGTTGTGGTGGGATGTGGACATGGTTATTATGGTTCCTCTTTTTCTACTAGGCTATTTGATTTTTCAATTTCCTCATGTTGAGAGGGGTAACTAAGGCAAGCAATGCGCACATAAATGATAGTTTGCCAGTGTTTCTTTGTGTCTTGGATTTGCGCCTTGAAGTGGAGACGAACAAGGTGGAGCGATCTCACGAATTCCCTAATTTTTTGGCATTTGATGTGAAAGCTTGCCTACAGGTATGTTGTAGTTGGGAGGGCTTGGGTGTTTTAACGCAAGTTGTCACAAACCCAGGTGTCACCATTCATGATGAGGGCATGTGTAATATCCAAGAGCGATGCGCGTTAAGTGATTTCACGACTTGCAAGAAAGACGCGTCTGGACTCTGGACAAACTGTACTGGCAATCTGCCATAGTGCATGATGAATCGAGTGCGGGGCAGAGGTGTTGTGGGTCCGTGAATTCTGCCTGTTTACACCGCTTTTATGCACCACCCGAAGACTTTCTTTCAGAGAGCTTTCTATTCCTCGGTCTCCTTTACTTCGATGATCATGACTCCGATTCGACCCCGCTGGTGGAATGAATTAACGCGCCTGCAGTGACAACCTCAAACAGTGAAAGCTACTGACCGCTTCGCATCCTGCATGCTACCGCGTCAGATGCACCAGGTTGACACATCTAGGTACGTGCATAGCTCCAAGGGGTGATTTCTGTTTGGATAGGTTTGCACCAATTTGTTTCCTGCATGAGCTTTGAGGAGTCGTGGTTTCGTGACAACTTGGCGCCCGTCTCTTCTCTTTGAAGGATGTTCACCATCCTGAGGAATGTTGGTGTCAGGTCTCACGCAAGCAGACAGAGCATTTAAGACCTAAGGGCAGAACTAAGGGTTTTCATGGTGGGCGGAAAAGCTTGGAAAGAACGACCGTAGACTAATGATAGCTTCGCTCAAGCTGTGCACGAGGGTGGTGAGAGTCGCATCTAGATGTCCGTATCAAGCTTGCATTCTTCAAGCGAAGAGCTCGATAATCGTCGATATATATCTTAAATGATGGTTACTCAATCGCTCAACGGTACTACCAACAAGGAGATATAATCGAGAGATTCTACTCTGCAGCGCTCCTTGCAGGACCACAGCTTGCCGCCAGCCGTTCCTTCTCTTTTTGGTGGGCCTGCCCAGCTTCCGAGAGCTGCTCGGACGCGGCATCCCCAGATTCTGCCGCGTCGACACTTGACCGCAGGCTGCATGCGCTCTCGCGCTTGAGCATTGCCGGTTTCTCACCGTTTGACAGCGTGGGTCCAAAGTCTTCCGAAAGTCACCGGTGATCCCACCAGCCTGTCCGTATCTACGCGAGTGTCTCAGAGTCCAACAGCGGGTCGATTGCCTCGAACGGTGTCGCTTATATTGACGAACGATTACACCGCAAAATTGGGCCCGGCTGCCACCATGGAGGATCAGTTGGTGCAGTACCTGGCCGACACACAGCAGGCGAACGAGAATATACGCAGAAAAGCCGAGCTAGACTTGAGGAAGGTGCAGACAGAGCCGGGTTATCCTGTCTCTATCGCCACCATTGCCAAACATAAGTCTCTGGGCACGCCGATTCGCCAAGCTGCGATAACGAACCTCCGCCAGTTCATCGAGAACAACTGGAGCGGCGAGAACGACAATGGCTCCGTCATAGCGATTGCCGATGCCGTGAAGGCCCAGATACGTCCCATGTTGCTGGAATTGGCACTGAGCTCGGATGAAGAGCGGATAGTCAAGTCGGCTGCCAGGTGAGTGAAAACCGTCACATTAGGCTTCAGTCGCAAGACCTAACAGGCGTACAGTTATGCGGTCGGGAAAATGGCCAATGTCGACTTCCCCGATCAATGGCAGGACCTGCTGCCCACCTTGATGAATGTCATACAAAACGGCACAGACGGACAGCTGCACGGGGCGCTGAAGGTGCTTGGCGATCTCGTGGAAGAGAGCTTGACGGATGAACAATTCTTCTCAATGGCACGAGATATCATCAAAGTCGTCTACGAAATTGCCCTCAACGACAGCAAAGACGCTATGCTTCGGGCATTGGCCGTTTCTGTGTTCCGAAATTGCTTCGACTTGATGGACCAAGTTAAGGAGGACCATCCACAGGACGTAAGGGCATTTGCGGATGAAACTCTCAAGGCCTGGTTCCCTTTTTTCCTGCAGACTATAAGACAATCGCTGCCGGAGCGAGATCCGTCATCTCATGAGCAACCCGAGAGCTGGAACGGTTTTGTGGCCTTGAAGCACCAGGTCGTCAAGTGCCTGCTCAAGATCAAAACGGTGTTTTCACAACTCTTGCTCCCGGAAACACCCAACTTCTTCCAGGCGGTATGGGACGAACTGCAAATTCTTGAGCCAGCCTACGAAGAGATATTTGTCGATGTCGAGACCGCTACGCAAGGACGACTGGAAGCCTCAGACCGGCTGCCATATACTGTCGATCTTCTCGCTTTGGAAGAGCTAGACTTCCTGAACAATTGCTTGAAGGCTTCGCCCGTGCAGAAACAGTTAGAGGCCTTAATACAAGGTCATTCCGTGCCACACGAAACACCATGGATTATCGATTTGATGAAGCTTGCCACATCATTTGCTAGGATTACCCACGAAGAGCAAGATCTTTGGGAGATTGACGTCTACCTCTACATTGCCGAGGAAGCTTCAGTCAGTGCTAATTACACACCCCGAACGGCCTGCGCCGACCTTCTAATCAAATTGGGCGAATGGCAAAACGAACGCGCACTAATGAGCCTCTACTCTTACAGCAAGACGCTGTTTGGTGGGGAGGGGACTTCATGGAGAAAGCAAGAGGCTGCGCTGTATCTCTTGAACATGCTTTTGATCGACTTCATCGAGCGGGACGGGAATGCCCCTGTAGAAATTACCAACGTCTATCTAGAACTTGTGGATTGGGCCACGAACAAAGACCACGATGAGCTTCTTCGCGCGCGCGGCTACCTGGTGGGAGGTACGCTGGCGAAATGCAACGACCAAGCCTTGCGGTTGGTGGATCGGACCATCGACAGCATCAACTCAGAGGAATCCGAAATCGTCCAGATTGCTTGTATCAAAGCCGTTGAAGGCTTTCTGAGGCAAGACGTACCCCAGCCAGATCTACAGCACAAGGTGGTCAACGCCATTGCGAAATGGCTCGGAGCCAAGGATATGACGGACCTGGAGGAAGCAGACGATCTGCTTTGTACCCTGGCCGAGACCCTTCGCAGCGCTATTAATCTCAACAAGGCGGTAGCTATCTCGCCCGATTTTCCGGCCCTCGATCTTTTGTTCTTGATGGCAAAGCATGGCGCAGCGAACTTCCAACTGACCATGCTCATCTGCGAGACGTTTGAGGACATGGTAGCGGAAATGCGGGATCCGCCCTCCTACCAGATCCTCTGCGCTAAAGTCTTGCCTTCCTTGACTGCCGCGTTCGAGGTTGCAGACGTGACCGCCAACGACCCATTATTAGTAGTAGGTAATCCGTACAGTAGTACTCTTTTGAGTACTCTTCTGATCTCGCTGACCCGTACCTAACCCGTGCTCTTGCAGTTCGCCACGGAGCTCATGGCGTCCTTGACACAGTATGGCTCGGAACCCCTTCCTCCTGGCATCGTGGCGGCTACCCTGCCCAAGCTAAACCGCCTTCTCATGGAGTCCGATGATGGCGAGATATTGCGACCGGGAGCCGAAACAGTGCGGTATATTCTGGCTCACGACCATCAGCAAATGTTTAGCTACCAAGACGAAAATGGCCGTTCCGGGTTAGAAGTGTGTCTTCATATAATCGATCGCCTACTTGGTCCAAACATAGAAGACAACGCTGCATCCGAGGTCGGAGGTCTCGCGGCGGAACTGGTAGAGAAGGCTGGACACGAGCGTCTGGGCCCGTTTCTCCCGCAATTACTGCAGGCTGTGGCCAACAGACTTGCCACGGCGGAAGCATCGCCTTTTATCCAGTCCCTTATTCTCGTTTTCGCTAGACTATCACTTCTGGGAGCGAACGACGTTGTCGAGTTCTTGGGTGGTATCGACATCAACGGTCAGAACGGCCTGCAAGTCGTGCTAGGCAAGTGGCTGGAGAACGCTGTCATGTTTGCCGGCTACGACGAAATTCGGCAGAAGTAAGGCAAACTGTATTCTCAAAACCTTGGTTCAATTCTTACTAATGTTTCGTAGTGTCATTGCAATATCGAAACTGTATAGCTTGAACGATCCGCGAGTCGCCCAGACTGCCGTCAAGGGTGACCTCATCATACCCACTAGCGATCGGATTATGACCCGTTCGCGAACCAAACAGAGTATGCGCCTTCGGACACATTATCCCCCCATTATTAACCCGGTGCTAACTCACACCACAGAACCAGACCAATACACCATCATCCCCGCGCCCCTCAAAATGCTCAAAGTCCTCATCGAAGAGCTCCTCTCCGCATCAGGCGTGCAAAGCGCCTCCAAAGAAGCCGCCAACATCGCCTCCGCCTTCGCGGATGAGAACACGAGCGACGACGGCTGGGAAGATGACCCGGACTCCCTCGACCTCGGCCTCGGCCCCAACAAATCCGACCTCATGGGGTACCTGGAGGCCGGCAATGTGCGCTACCGCGATGACGAGACGCAGGCGTACCTGATTGAGTTTTTCTTGCGTGCGGCCCGGGAGAATGTGGCTGATTTCGGGAATTGGTATGGCATGTTAAGCGAGGAGGAGAAGGCGAAGCTGACGCAGCTGGCTACGCCGCAGTCGTCGTAGGAATGCGCTGTGCAGGAGAAGCTGGCTGTGGTGGGCAAGGGATTCAGGGGTTGTGGTCGCTCGACCGTCTGCCATGCTCGTCTTCGTTGGACATAGTTTCAGTAGTTGGGAGATAAATACATGCGCTATGGGAGGCGATCAAATGATATCGTCCAAGGCGAAAGGAAGAAAAAAAGAAGTTAAAGAATAGAAATCCAGTATAAAGACTTTGTATGTTGGTGTGTTTTGTGCGTTGTGCGGTTCGTTGTCTGGAGTATGTGGTTGTGGTGGCTACGCAGACTGGGACCGCAAGGGATTCGATTCCGTCAAATCCATCGGCCTATCGTGTGCAATCATGGTCTTCCGATAGTCTGATAGGAGTACCTGTGCACTTCATTAATAAGCACATGTCGAGGGCGCAAAACAACTCGCTTGTTCTAACTAAAACGGTTCTTTCACATTGCAAAGCATGCAGGCCGAGCTTATTTGTTCACCAACCCAAGACCTGAAACTCGCTAAATAAACTGACGATACCAGTACAGAGTTACAACAGAATTGATGGTGCCAAAAATGCATGTGACACATCCCAGCACAGCATGCCAAAAAAAAAAAACAGAGCAAGAAACGACGCAAAAGAGAAATCAGCAAAAAGAGACAAAAAATCAATATCTGACAAGAGCGCGATTCGAACGCGCGCCCATTACTGGACCGAGATGCGCTCACTCTGGTGAGTGAGAAGTATTTAAACTTGAGCTCGGCGCCTTAGACCACTCGGCCATCTTGCCTTGTGATTGTTGAGAGAATGGAGCTTACGTGGGCACAAGGCGTGGAGAACGAGGGGCTTGTCGGATATGGATGTGGGGTTTATGTGGAGGGGCTTTCACTGTCCAGTTTTTCGGTGCTTGGTGAAATCGTGCCGCAGTCCACAATGCCTGCGTCATAATTAGTGGCTTCGAGGTGGGCAGTGTTTTCACGATAGGATAACTTGGCGCTTTGCACACTGTCTGATTGTATGGAGCATCATTACCCTGGTCTGAAGTCTCCATTTAGAGTCCTCTGAAAGAGTATTGTACTGGACGGATTTCACGATCGTACTGAAAGCGATATGGACAATTGGGTTTCGGATGGTAGACTTGCCAGTAAGGCTGATGATGTTGGATCAACTTACTCTCTGGCAGGAGCACGATCTCTTAGGTTAAGGTGCGACTTTGGACCCGCAAGAATTTTGCATAGGTGAAGTTATGCTGCAGTCAAGAACATAAGTAGTTACATTACTCCTCCTCCACTCGCGTGAACCCTCCAAATACCACCATAACTTGTAGATACCCAGGTGAAGCTATTTAAGATTTAGTGCCTTTCAAACAGAGCAGAATCCCAGGATTATTTAGGTTTGATCCGTTGCAAGTGTGATAGAAATTTGCGGGGATAGGATAGGAGCATGATTTAGCAAGCTGATAGACTGACACGCAACAAAGGAGTTGTTGGACAGCAAGTTGTGAATGGACCACGACGTGTGGTGATCGACGGAAGATTTGGGGGACTAAGGAACAAAGGCCAAAATCTCAAAGTTTCTCACGAAAATATCAATGCACAATCACACATCAAGCCGGATCACAGTTAGAGGGCTGGATGCCCAGTATCTCGATAATCAGTAAAGTCCAAGACGAAGTCCAAAACGACATATTGTATCCATCAACGAACGTGTTTATAACCCCGAATTTCAGGTGAAAGTTCCATTATCGCGGCCAATAGCCACCCAAGTAACCCCCGTAAGACCCGTAAATCCTATCATTACCGAACAAACACCGGGAACCCTCATCCAACTCGCGTCCTTGCCGAGTTCAAACCGCCATAGTCCAGGGGATGGTAGCAAGAGCTGACGGTGCTCAGCGAGGAGTTGGGATGATTTATTTCTGCGAGGGAACCGAATGTTAGTGTATAACGAGTCAAGAGTCAACAGTTCAAAGAGTGCCACATATCACCACGGCAACGTATGAAAGGAGACCGCATGGTACTCACGTGGCAGTTGGGGCAGGAGCAAGTGCCCTGGCAGTTACACTGGCCGGCAGTCTTGCAGGCGCAGTTGGAGCCGTTAGTGTTGCAGGGGCAGTCAGCCATTGTAGCGGTTTGATGTAGTGGTTCAATAATAAAACGTTGTACGTAGACTTGAGTAGAGCAGATTTGAGCACGTTTCGATTGGTTGATGAGATCGGTGGAAGGAATTGATGGACATCAAGGGACTCGTTGGGACATTTATAGGAGCGACGAGATCAGGGATAATGGGGGAAAGACGAGGTCCTTGCGCAATTAGCGTTCAACTACAGCACGCGGGGCGTTGGGGAAAGAGACTTGTGGTTGATCGGTGGGATCAGACGATGCGTGGCGGTTTCAACATGGAATGGAAGCGTGGGCTGGATTTGAAGTTTATTGAAAGTCTATTTGCTATCCCTAAGACTGCGGATGGACTTTGAGAAACTTGGGTTTGGGTGTCTTGGAGTCTATCTGCAGTTTGGGGGATACGGCAGTGGGCAGCCGGACAAATCAAGACTTGCGGCATGGCGCATGGTGACGATTTTCTGGCGTCAGGATTCTAGAGCGCAGACACGAGTGGCACGAGTAGAAATCACAGGGGAGAAACGATCGAGATCTTCGGTTTTCTAACAGGCAAGAGCAGCGTTTGGTTACCACAGTAGGTCTGTCTCAGAAGGAACACCATGTCATGGCTGGCATATTTGGAGTATGAGGCGGCGACTATCGTTCCACACAGTACGAGTCTGGAAAGTCCTTGCAAGCCAGGCGGATTTCAAGATCAAGTCACATAGCATTTGCCAAAATGCATCTTTTGGGATGAATTGATGGCTTCATCGTCCTCCTCGAGCAAGGAACACCTGGTTGCGGCAAATTCGCCGTTCTGTATGGAGAGACATTGCGCGAAGTTTAACAGCTGCCGAAATACTGTGTAAATCTAGATCGTTATTGATCTCTTGCTGTTCGATCAAGATCCCGGATCCCGGCCTACTGCCCGAATTGCCTGGTCAAAGTCTACCTAATTTTGGCAATACTAGGTATCCGTCATTCTTTGGCTGGAAACGTGAGTACCGTCTGATGTCCACGGGGCTGCGACAGTCGAATAGTACCCAAGTCGGTGCGATCCGTTCAATTGAATGTCATGAGGAATCTCAACTCTCTGTGTCCACCTGATTGGAAATCCTAAGATGTCAAAATAGGCCCGTTAGGTAAACATCCCTGATAGGGAAACATTAAATCAGTTTCACACCCTCTTTTTAGTGGAGTCTCACGACAACTTGATCCGGATGATCTATCGTCATAGCGTCTCCTTAAGTCTTTAAGCCTCGAAACCTCGAGCCATCGCGGCTTTTTCCACTGACGAGGCCTAACCGACCGTGTCCGTCTCAATCTGTCACTAGCGGGTCATAGAAAGGTCTGTCAAAATCGTTGTTCATGGGGTCTCGTGATCGTTTTCCACACCGTTTCTCGTTACCGGCACATTACTCTAACGCAGCCACGTAGAGATCTCCCATTTTATACACTAGCAGACGTTTTCTAACGGTTGGTCTACGCGTATATGGCTTGTGGATTGTTATTTTCTCGAGCGTGTGTCCATGAAAGGCTTATGATGCCAGAAATTGATGACAGCGGGAACAATTGCCTCTTGAAGATGAGCTTCGTGCGATACAGTTTTCCAGTGGTCGATGCGTGAGTGATCGGGTATTAACATGTGGCTGTCCGTAAGCCGTGGGACTCATTCGACTTTGTGAAGGACGGTTTCGTGGGTGGGACTTCCTGCGGGACACTGGGTTGTGGCGCTGAGGTTCACTCCTGTAGCCCAAACAAGTTTCGAAGCACGACAAAAGACCGGCAAGTGCCGTTGGCGAGTTCAGCAACTGAGACAACGATGGTTTCCATGTGTCAGAGTTCGGCTGTTCGCGATGAGTGAACCGGGTCGATGACGACACTATCTTCAGCCCCACCCAGATAATTTATTTTACTATACTTTCTGAGTGTTTTCATAACTTCAGCACCCCCGAACCTAGCCATTGTGAAGCCACATTGCGGTTAAGGAGATAACTGGCTGCCACCTGATATCGTGAAGGTGGGCACATAACAACACAGGACACACATCGTGCGAGGGCTTCCAGCGCCGAGCGCCTACATCGGAATAACGCGAAGGCGGTCCCGCGTATGAGTGAGACATCAGAGATGTTCAATTCGTACTCACCTCTACTTCATCCACCATATTATCATCGTAATAGAGCTTTGGTTAATGCTGTTAGACGAATATAAAGGTACCAAGTGTCTGTTCTTCGCTAAAGGGCGCAGAGAGTCGCTCTTAGAGAGAAGGAGATAACATCAGAATGAACTTCTTGAAAAATGGATACGGATTCTTGAGAAAAATGAGGGTACGCAACCGTGGCCATCAAGTGATTTGTTGAAGTTGCTGGGTTTTGTTAGAGATAGGCGTCAAGCGTAAAACCAACATAAGTAACGTCTCTTCTTGAAACGTTGCACCTCCTGTCATTCTTTCAGTTCATAACTTTGTGAAGGAGTCATGCCAAGCCAAGCCACGAAAGGCCTCCACGGGTGTTAGGGACGGGAACCCCCAAAGAGCCACCCACTCAGGCAAAATCCTGGCCAGGTTCTAAAAAACAAAAAGCATTCCAAAAGTGATTTTACTCCGGTTTCGAAAATGGGATATGCGAGTGACCTTGAAAAGTTATTCACATGTCCATTCTCAAAATCAAAACCAACGCCGTTTTTGAAATTATGTCTCCAAATTTTGATTGCGTAGCTGGTACAACTTTCTGCCTGTTTTCCCTTCTCTTGTACTGAGAATCACGACTTCTGAACATATGATAAATCACTCAAGAACGAGCCACAGTTATCAAGATGAGCCAGAGAGAGGCGAACCTTGATTTAGTGCTAGACTTAGAGATGACACCTGCATCGAACCCTAAAACCAATATTCATCATAACCCTAACCCTAATCCTACCAATACCCTCTTGCCGTCGGAAATCTGCAAACAGTACAACACTGTACCAAGGACCATGGAGTGTAATGACCAACGTCACTCAACGTTTTCATGGCTCTCTCCACAGCGAATTCCTGAGGAGAAATCCTTTCGAGGTCCCGGAAATCGTTGTCGTCGACGCGGCGCTTGAATAGTTTTTTTCCGCCAAGCCTCGTCTTTCACCCTGAATCAAAATTCTCTGTACATGATAGAGTATTAAGTACCGACGTTTCTCTCCAAATTCCCCTACGCTCGGGAATGCAGAGAGGCTCAATTGTACCAGAGCCAGTTGTCTGACCACGAATCTTGCGATACTCATGGCCCGGTCAGCGCAACGGGTGGCTTGCACACAGAATGGGTTTCAAAACCCTCAGAAATCCCAAATATATTGGTAATGGGCAAATTCCGTTGATACAACGTCTGTCTGAGTAAGAGGGTCTGGAGGACAGGAAGGAGATATCCTTTGCCAAAAGTGATCGTGCAGGCTATTCCCAAAATGAAGAATACTCCAGGTCAAGTTCTTACCGCCGCTTGGCCTCTTGCCACGCTGGGTATGGAAATCCGCTCCTGAAAGCTTGAGTAGCTCGGCGATGACTACCTACCGTATTAGCTCCGACCTCAAGTTGTTCCGTCCTGTTCCGTCAAAGGCCTCACGCCATCCTCGATTACGTAAGTGGGGAGCACAATGCCGCAAACCACATGAAAGTCTTGGTGCTTTTTGTATTTCAATTCTACCTAACCCTACTACATAACCCCATACCATCATCTACTTTGCCCCATAGTGCATAGAAAGCAATCCCCATGCTTTCTCATCGCCCCGCCAGTTACAATCACAGCAGGTCATCGAAACGGAGAAACATCCACGACTCCATCTCACAGGTATCTATCTTGACATCGTAATCAGCGTAGCCTACGTACCTCATATCGTCCTTGCTGTCTTCTCTGTCCGTTCCCTCAGCCTTCTCCCCCCTCAACCCCATCTTTCCCTTGGCCCATCCTCCATCCTCACACGGCGCGGCACTTCGTTTTTGGAACCCCCCTATCCCCTATCCCCCTATCCCCTATCCCCTAATCCCCTATCCCCTAATCCGTTTATCGAACCGGCTTCACAGCCATTCAGACACAACAAAAAAAAACAATATAACTAAAACTAGAAAGTTATGACGCCATTCCCCCTTTTCGCCGTGCAAGTTACCCCTGGACTCGTCCTAGAATATACCTTAGACCATGGAGCCGCCTGTCCCTTCCGTCCTTCCATCCGCGTTTACACCCATCCATGCACCATATCGACAGCACCGACAGCATGAGCGCTCATGAGTGTACCAATGTCCAACTGCCCCAGCCAAGAAAAGAAAATGTTTCCCTGCAGACAAACCAACAACGGAGCTGCTCACGCAACCGCCACGATCATGCTCTCCAAACTACCACACCAACCAACCAACCAGCCAAACGCACAACCAGCCAAGCGGCCCGCGCCCTCCTAAGCCGCATCCGTCGCAGCCGCCGAAATCGCCGACGCCGCACTGCCCAAGCCAGACTTAGCTAGAGCCCTCAAGCTCGCCATCTCGCGCTTGAGCCGCGCATTCTCCTTCTTGACCCTGGACGTTTCCTCGCTGGAATCGCGCACCCGCGCCATCAGCTCCTCGCGGTCCGTAGCACCCTTACCCTTGAGCGCGCGCAGGATCTTGCCCAGCTCGCCGTTGAAGCGCTCGTACAGCAGCTCGTTCTCCGCCATCGTCTCCTTGTACAGTTGATCGATGGCCTTGACTTTGGCTTCCGACGCCTTCAGCGCCGAGTCCATGTCGCGCTGCAGCGTCTCCTGGCGGTCGGCAAGCTCCTTGATCAAGACGGGGATGCGCGACTCGAGGGCCGCGACGCTGCCGGCGAGTCGCCGGGTCTCGCCCGCGACGGTGGCTGAGCGCGAGGTGGTGGAGTTCACGCGCGCCATGTCGGCCGAGATGCGGGACAGTTCGGACTGCAGCTCTGCGTCGACGGCATCGAAGGCCTGTTTCTCGGTTTGCATGCGTTCGCGGAGCTTTTGTGGCGATTGGAGACGCAGTCGGCTGGTAGTGGGTTTGGGTGTAGTAAAAAGCGGGCGGGTGGGGGTGTTGTTCGTTGATGGTGTTGGGAGAGCGGAGCGCGAGGCTCTGAGGGTTGGTATGCCGGAGGTAGAGAAGCCTTTCTTGTGGCCCCTGGAGGCTGATGTGGATGGTGACGAGCGGGTGGGGGTTGCAAGAGGTTGAACCTGATCTTGGTCGCCTAGATTCTCCTTGCATCGGCTTGCGCGGTAGTTAGCCGTCGGGCTGATAGGAATGCGGGAGGCGGGAGGAATGTGAGGGGAAGAGTTGAATTTCTCGGATGTTTGTTTCATGTGAGACAGCGGTTGCAAGGGCGGTTCTTCATCGTCTTCTAGACTGACGGCTTCTAAAAGTAGTTTAAGATCAGATAGCGAGCTACGTCGTTTCCTTCTTGTTGACTTGGGGGCTGTCTCCTCCATGTCTGGCTCCCCGATGGTTTCGAGCCGATGCGAGCTGGTGGGTCGAGTGAAGCTGTCGTCGAACGCACCGGCAATGGGGGGTCTATCCCGGGAACCCGGCCGTCGAACTCTGCCCTGTGTCGCAGACGTTGCTAAGCCCGCCGCTGCGCTTATACTCGCACCCATATCGATCGATCTCGACCTACCCACGGACGCTGCTATGGTATGGGTGGTGGTATCTCCTGTGGCTGGATTGCGATTGTGTTTGCTCAAACTGCGCCATACCGACGATTTATCCGCGTCACTCTTGCTATGTTGGCGAAGTAGGGTGTCGAAGCCGAGTTTTCGTCTCAAGGATGACGTATTGGATGTTAGAGATCCGTTCTGCGATTTCCCGGCTCGACTAAGAGAATTCATGGACTCGTAGATGGAGGCTTGCCCGGGGCTGACGGCCACATCGCCATGCCCAGCATCAAAGATGCGGTCGCAGTCCTCGACGAGCCGATCTAATAAATTGATGTAGTGATGAGCCGAGTCATCGTCGACCAGAAGTTCAGAAAATGCCAACGTCAGGGCTCCTCGATCTCCGTCATTACCGCAGCCATCGAGCAAATCGGCCAGCAACTTGATCAACGATGTGAATGCGCGCCGGTTCTGAGGCGCCATGTCGGCAAAGAGGAAGTGAACAAAGTCGGCAAAGTCGCCTGGAACGCGTTTCGTGGCGCGGTCTTGCAGTGCGTTCAAAGACTTGATGGAGATGATGGGGCCCATCTGTTCGCGCCAAGCGATGCGCACGAATTTCTCGAACGCGACAAAAAGAACATCGGGGGTCAAGTCTGAGGATGAGTCAATGTCGAAGGGACTCTCGATAAGTTTGTTGTACAAGTCGTTGACGCTAAGCTCGTCGACCGTCGCTCTATTGAGCAGAGTTCGCCCAATAAAGTTACCCTTGCGACTTTGTAGACATGCCATGTATCCAGTGAAAGTCTGCTCGAGACGCACGAGCGGGTTCTCCGGTCGTATCTCATCTTCTGGGCCCAGTCTAATATTGTCTCTACTTTTTGCGGATCCGTACACAGATGGCGCGTCTCTGGTAGAACTGTTCGACCTGCTGAGAGGCGCTGGAGGCAAGAGTGCCGTGGCCTGGTTCCGCTGTATTTTGCTGCTGCTGGTGCTGCCGGTGTCTGCATTGTGTACATTGCTCGAGCCGCTCAAAAAGCTTGTCAACATCTTGACAGGGGATGATGTCAAGAAAGATCGTGATTTCTCCAGTCGGTTGGAGAGGTTAAGAGATTTCAAGATTTTGGTATGGAAAGCTACGAGGGAGGTGGCGAGCCCTCGATTAGACACATTAAATTGAGTGCTCAGTAGCTGGATGACTAGAAAGAGTCAGTAAATTAGGATATCAGAACTAGGAGATGAACTAGTTACCTCGCCTAGTCAGCGTGGGTAAAAAGTCTTCCAAATTGATTTCATCGGTCGACTTCTTGCCCATTAAGCCCACAGTGATGACGACAACTTTATTCCTATCACCCGCGGTCTTCACATCCGAAGCAATTTCGACGCCATAATGGCCGACCGGAGAACCCTTGGTGCCCCTGTCATGATCAACGACAATGCGGATGGGCGCTGGCTCCTTTCTACCCTCCACTAGCTGATCCAAGCCCTCCTGGAAGACGGCTGCATATAGCCCGAGCCCAGTATCGGGCATTCTAACCGATCGCAACGTCCAACATGGATCTTCTCGCTCCGCTTCTGAGAATCTCCCTTCGATTCGAGCTTTTACTATCTCCTCGCTCCACTTGCCGGCCCTAGCCTCATACGCTTCCTGCAGCATGAAGCACCGTGATGTTATCCCGGTGCCTGTAACATGCTCTCCAGCGCCGGCACCTTTCATCTCCTTCAGAGACGTCATCCAAGTAAGGCGGCCATCGGATGACTCAGTGAACCGCACATCTGCCAACCCATGCCATCCTGCGAATGCCATTTCGTAAGACGCCGGTCCGCCTGCTGCGTTCGTCATGGACGTCAGAAGGCCAGCAGCAGATGGCTTATCGATTTCACGCAGCAGATCCCGCGACGTCATTTGGCTTCCATATAGCTTCTTGATAATCACTATGCAGTCGGAAAATAAGAGAAAAATGCCGTGACGTTCATCACTGTGAATGTCCATTGGCGCATTGACCTGATAGGGGGCTGGTAGTTCGGAAAAGTCTGCGGCCACAATTAATCGACCCTTGGGCTCCAGGTCGCTTGGCCAGTTTTCGATCATGTTGCGCATTCGGCTACTAACGTGCGGCTTGTCGGCTAGCGGATCGTCCATGGAACATATATTCGCTATAATATCGCGCGCCTTCAACATGGGCTGAAGAGCAGGGTGAGTAATGGGCAAACAGCCCACAATCTGGTCAATTACCAGACTGTACCGCGGAAGTCTCTGTACGGGCTCAATGACGGTCGAGCGGAGATGTTGCTCGCCAGTGGCCATGACTCGCGATGAAAAACTAGATTGCTGGTTGATAAAGGATGTGATGAGCTGGGGAAAAGCCTGGCTCGAGCGTATGTAGTCCTGGTAACATTCTGTAAAACGAGGAAACCACTCCAACATGAGCCTGGCAATAGCCAGGGCGCCGCTGGGATCCTTGGATCTCCCAGCAATGCTACCTGACATGCCCACCCGGCTAGTTGGAACCTCCATATCCTTCAACGCGTCCTCTTCCGTCTCATCCATGATCCTGCGCAATGATTGCATGAAAGCAGTATTGACCTGCAATATACGCTCGGATGATTTAGGGAATAGCCTCTCTACATCCTGAAGGCTCGGACTGAAACTGTTCGGAGCCCTTTCTTGCGCTCTTTGCCGGTAGTCGTCGGCGATGTGCATTACGAGCTCGTTCATCTTCATAACATAGCGTTCCTCGGTGTCAACCAGCTCGGCCAGTTTCCGGCGCAATTCGACTTTCTGGTCTCTGGTAAACGATTTCTGTCGATTCAGGGCTGACGGTTTGGATGGCGCTCTTCGAAGTCGTGATGTGGGCAAGAATAATGGTTCGCCAAACAGTTTGACCAAGTGCGAGTACATGCCATACTGTCGTAAGGTGGGGTCCATGATATCATCTTCATCATCGGGAATTTCCTCCAGATCAGCTAGCTGCAATGGATTGATAGATCCCGGCGGTAGCACAAGATCGATTTCAACATTGCTGATGTGTTGTGTCTGTAAAGCTAGGTGTAACTTTTCTATAACCTCGGCTGAGTACTCCGATTTGACCATGGCCTTGGCCACATCGGCCGCATGTTGCTCGCTGAATAAGGTCGCCAATGAACCTGGCCGGCGACCCCTTGCAGTAGGATATAAGTTTCTAAGATGCGTCTTGACATTCTCCGGCAGCTCGTGGAAGTACTTGAACAGACCAAAAGCGAGCGCTCGACAGACCTCGTCGACCTGAAACTCGCGCGGTAGAAAGTTGACGACATTGTAAAAGGGCGAATTCGGGGAGATGGTAACGCGATGGAACGACTGAAATCCTGCTGGACTATACACGTGCATCTGCACGCGCGAACTGTTGAAGGTGTAGTTGGCCGTAGTCGAGGCGCCATGGAAGATCAAGATGGGTAGATGGCCCAGCAGTGGGTCGGCAGTAAAATAAAGAGCGACATGATCGGCCGACAAGGCCAGCTCCTCCGTAACGCGAACCATGGCCTATTCAATGGGCCGCTGTCATGCTGTCGGGTGCGATTAACGTGGGAAGGCGAGAAGAGCAGGAGGGGGGCTGGTCGCGATTCACCGCGAGCAAGGCAACCCGACGCAGCGCAAAGGTAGACCGCAAAGAACGACGCGACTGGTATGGCTGTGGCCAATCCGAGGAACGAGCGTGAGAGATGTGCGCGCGGGGTAGTTTGTTGGAAGCGGCACGGTGATTGCCTCGTCAGTTTGTGTTTCGTCGCAAAAGCATCGAATTATCGAATGGGGATCAGACTTTAGGGGGACACAATCTGGAGCCTGCCAACGCAGAGTACATCATTTGCTTGCTTGCTCGTGGAATCGAGGTCCAGTTACACAGACCGCATCGCATCCGTCGTCCGTTGTCAGGCAGCATCGGGTTGTTGCAGGTAAACAAAGCCCAAGTGTGAGAGACCGTAGATACCGGCAACGGAGAGAGCTGCTCGTACCATTAATATACCCAAGCTCGAGCTGGCTTGTGTGCGTCTGCAAGCGCAAACAATCTGCAGGTGTTTGATGGAGGATGGAGAACCTGGATTGCCTGATTGCCAGATCGTCGCGCTCGGCATCGGTACTTTAAACCAGGATGACTTCTGGAGTCTCGATAACTACCTGAGTTGTTTACAGCACTTCCTTGACACTGTTGCAACGATGAACCTGCAGCTTTGCCAACAAGGCTGAACCTCAGCACAGCTTAATCGAGGAACTCGAATATATCATGCGTTCGTGTAAACTGGATAAGATGCGAAGCAAATGGCACTGAAAATCAGCATGGCACAGCTCTCACTTGTTTGCTCGCCGGTCACAAGATACGACACGCCTAGTGCGTCCAATCACAACTCCATGATGCGCATCCCTCTGCGGGACAATGCTCTCTAACGAAGGGGGAGCTTTCTCTTGATTGGCTGTTTCGGTGCCCCGCCTTGGAAGTAAACATCGGCAGCCGTCGCCCGGAAACCCGAGGCCCTATCGTTATCAGAGTCCAGCATGTTGTGACAAGGTTGACTGGTTGGTTATCTTGTCACCTTGGTGTAAGTTACCAGCAATCGCCAACAGTTTCTGGTTGTTGTATCGTATTCGGTATTCATCAAGGATTTACTTTCTGCGTACCCATCAGCGTCGAAACTAGCCCTGAGCGCTGCTCGAAACCTCTGCAATCTTCAAGCTGTTCTGATTCACTAGCATGTCGAACCAAAGCGAACAAGCCATCTCACTTACCCACGCACCAGATGGAGTCAATTACAAGCTTCTTGAATTGCCGGCCGAGCTCCTGAGTCTACTTGAATGCGCAGACCCTCCCACGTTAGCATTGCCCTATTCTACCGCTTGCAAGATCTTACCTCACGCCCACTAACACAGTTTAAAAATCGAGTCTTCCTCAACATCGGCATTCATCAAGTCGGGAGAGAAATCATGGAGTCTGAGACAGAAGAACACTTCCAATGCGCTGATGTTGCTTTCGCCATCTGACCCGCTCGTGGCACGTGAGGACCTTGAGGCAGGTCTCGATATTATTGCAACTTTGCACGATACTATTGAGCTTGTTATGGATGGAGGGAAGAGCGCTGTGCCTGTTGCGCGAGGCAAATGGCATGAGAAGTTCGCCAAAGGTCGATGAAGTTTCTCGAACTATTTATGACGCTTGGTCTGGCTTATGCCGTTGGCCGACAATTGAGACCGCCGAGTTAGTAGTGCAAGCCATTCCTTCATACGCCCCGCCCGCCAAGTCTTGATTGTCATTTCCGCTCCTCAAGGGTCTGGGGAATCCGATTATCTATCGTTCTCACAAGGTTGAGACCAATGGTTTATACTCTAATGATCTAAGTTGCTCAAGATAAACACAATAGTAATATATCACCAAAGTAAATACTCTCATGAAAATTCTTCTCAGAATACTTGAGAAAGGAAGGCTTATACCCGATCCGTTTAGCTGACTGGCATGATCTCCGAGTGAGACATCCCCTCTAATGGAAGAAGAAAGTCTGTCCTCCAGATTTCCCGCTAGCCAGTTCAGGTTGAACCCATCAACTCTCCCACCCAGTTCTAGGGGCTGCCCCACTGACATCATGACTAGTCTCCAATATCAAGCAAGCTCCTTCGATTCAAAACTTGCGATGTGCCCCTAACAACGGCAAAGCCGTGGTTAAAACAAAACCAATGCCTCGGGCTAAGAAGCTCCGATCCGTTCGAGCACAGGTCCTTCAGAAGCTTTCAAAGGGTTGGCATAATTCTGCCACACCGATCTCGGCGTAGTCCACAAGGAAATGAATAGGTTTCCAACTTCGACGAGCATTTCTTTGCGTACAGTGGACTGCCGCTTCTTGTTGGTCAGATCAGGATGTTTT
Organism: Iodosphaeria phyllophila; assembly: GCA_025802455.2. Classification (NCBI taxonomy): domain Eukaryota; kingdom Fungi; phylum Ascomycota; class Sordariomycetes; order Amphisphaeriales; family Iodosphaeriaceae; genus Iodosphaeria; species Iodosphaeria phyllophila. The sequence goes on from JAOYMO020054251.1 coordinate 29,195, forward strand.
ATGCTAGTCTTTTCGGCTAAGCTCACACCGAGACCTGGCGCCTGAGTTCAAAGGCAAGCATGCGTTCGCCAGGTCTGAGATGAGCAGCTTCAGCCTTAGCTCTAACCCGAAGCTTCACCGAGGGATGAGGAGCCTAAGGCTAGGGCTGTCGATTTGAGACTTTTCTAGCGAGTAACTCTCTCGTCTAATTCTCCGTCGCTCGCGGTACGCGGGCTGCAAGCCAACTATTCCTATGTATTTGGTAACGTAATCGCGGTATCGAAGTACTCCGATGTAACTCGTGACAGTTTAAGATTGAATATAGGGTTGTACCACTCGTTTTGCGATCTGTTCGTCTCTTCTCAAGTCTCTCCCTATTCAATACTCCGTTTTGAATTTATAGTCCTAAAGCTCTATACGTAACTTGAAAGGCGGCACAGCTACCAATAGTGGCAAGAGGAACAAAGGAGACTTAATTTGCTATCGCGTAACTGCTCGGACCTCCACCTGAGCTATCTTGTGCAACTGAAGCTAAAAGTTACATTCGTGGATACAATCCAGCCAGTGAAACCTTTAGCACTTGTATGGAGCCAGCCACTACTTTACGCGTTCCATCTAACCCAAGTGCCAAAGCGCAAATCCAATTAACGACATGCTACTCACACCGTAGTAGTAACGCAAGCGAATACTTCACTTCACCTCTACGAACGCTGACAGCTTGACCAATAACCATAATGCCTCCTCTCCACACCCTCAGCATGAGGCTCTTGCCTGCATGTCAAGGGCTCTTTGTACCGCCGACACATTCCGAGTGTTCTCCATCACTCGACGAATCTTCAGCATGAACCTTGGGCTCTTGCAAGGCATCCGGTCCAACCTCTGCTGCCGCACCTCGACGTCAGCAGCCACACTAGAACCCCGCTGTGGTCTTTCCTACCGGTAGCAGGTAGATATCTCGGCGGGATCCGGTAAGCAGCGTAGTAGTCGACGTCGCTTCTATTTTGGATATTGTCTTGGATAGTGTCTTGGCTATCTGGGCTATCTTGGCGGGGTCTTTCACACGAGGCTCCGTTCACACTAGACATTTTGAAAACGCGAAATAAGTTGCTGTAAGCCGCGATCCAGACCTGCCCACGCTCTCAACCGAATCTGGGGGCGCAAAGTGGTTCTCTGCAACAACACCATCTCTCGTTATGCCCACAGTCTCTACCGGTAAGTCAGATTTACCTTTTTGTGCAATCCTCGGCCCTCCACCCTGATTCCAAGATCCCGGGCGTTGGCTTTGGTGCCCAGCATGAGCGCTCTACGTTGCGTCGCTGCTGCCAAAACTAGCAACACAGTAGGTTCACTCGTTCCGAGCCATAGCTTCGCGCCTGTGTAACGATGTCATTGCTCACATCGAACACCTGAGATTCCCTGTCCCGACATACGGACTGCCCTGGGCTTCGCTGAGGTTTTCGAATCTCAGTGATGGTCTATAAGCACTTTCGTTCGCTGGGCATCATCTACATCTTGATCTTTTCCCATCTGTCCCGTTCTCGCACTTTCCCTACTGGCTCACTCCAGTTGCCTGGGTAGTATCTAGTCATCATCCGTGGCCCTCCTTCATACCCTGCTTTACCTTACATCACAGATTTGATTTGATTGCCCTCGCGATGCGCGAGACTCTGACATTCTGGACCAGCAGTCGATTACATAACTTAGCTGAGGCCTTGAAGTACGGGAAACCTTTCCAAGACTCGAGGCTCCTTCTATCTCTAGCGCAAGTCTGCTGGGCGCTTGGCGCCAGTCGATTTTTGTGGCGACATTACCAGTCCCGGCTCATAGCCATGGCGGGACACCCCATTGAGGCACAAAAGAAATGTCGGGAAGCAGTGTTGCTTGTCTTCCCAGACATTGACCATGCGTACTTGGAAAGCTTGGTCCAGAAACATTCTTTGCAATCCGAATTGGTCGTCGCAGCGATCTTAGACGACCAAGAGAAGAACATTAACTATCCGCGAAGAGACCCCGGCCCGCAGAAAAAAAAGCGGAAACGCGACGACGATGCGGCAGAACAGGAGCGACAAGCTCTGAAAGAGGCAGAATCTTACGGAAACAAGGTTGATGACCCCAACTACAGGAGGCTGACGAAGTGTTCAGACTACCGCGAGATTGCCATCCCTATGATCGGCCAAGAATTCCAACGTATTCCCTTGCTCACGATCAGAGGCTTACTAGCAAAGAATGAAGGCTCCCTGTTCAGAACGTACTTCGCCATGGAAGAATTGGCCAACGACCCAGCAAAGCCTGCGCCTTGGCGCGAAAAGAAGACGATCACAAAAGTCAACGAAAAGTTCAGCGACGAGACATTGAGAAGAGTTGATCTGGCGGCTATGACCGAGCCACTCAGGGCTGCCTACCTGGAATTTTTGGCCGTTCGATACATAAAACAGCAGAGAGCCTTAGACGAAGTGAGGGCGGCCAAGGAGCGGGACAACGTGGAGAAAGCCCAACAGGAGGGAACGATGAGGGAATGCGGAATCTGCTTCGACGAGTTCCCTCTGAATCGTATGGTTTTCTGTGACGGCGAGAATGTTCATCATTTTTGTCGGGCTTGCATGAAGAAGCAGACAGAGACACTGGTTGGCGACAATCAGTATGAGATCACCTGCCAATCGATGGACGGCTGTGGCGCGCGATTTACAATCGAGGAGAAAGAAAAATTCATTAACAATAAGCTGCAGCTTGCCTTGGATCGCGTGGAGCAAGATGAAAATCTCCGAAACGCTAACATTGAGAATCTAGTCAAGTGTCCGTTCTGCCCTTTCGCCATGGAGTATTGCGAGACGTCGCTCGAGAACAAACTCTTCGAATGCCAGAATCCGGATTGCGGCATCTTCAGCTGTCGGCTTTGCCGGAAGAAGTCACACATCCCTAAGACCTGCGAAGAAATGATGAAGGACAAGGGCGAGTCCGCTCGGCACCGTATCGAGGAAGCGATGAGCGAGGCGGTCATCCGCGAATGCTGCAATCCTAAGTGTACGGTCGCTCGATTTTTGTTTTTAAATATCTCTTTTCTCTTCTCTGAGTTACTGATAATGGCTGCATCAATAGGCAGCAACACGTTCATCAAAGAGGAAGGTTGCAATAAAATTTGCTGCTCCAAGTGTGGAAAGCTCCAGTGCTACATCTGCCGCAAGGAGATCAAGGACTACGGCCATTTCAACGATAGGAACCGAGGCGGCAAAGAAGGACAGTGTCCTCTGTTTGATAGAGGCATCGTCACAGACCGCCATGATGAGGAAGCTAGACAGGCTGAAAAGCAGACACGCGAACGCATCCTTCGAGAAAATCCGGAATTGGCGAAATTGGTAACTTGCCGCCTCCCTTAACCCATGATCAGAAGATGTATTGGCCAGTCGTCCGTGACGTAGCCCACATGAACCCTCCCGCGTCACGGACTCTAGATTGGAACACCCCCTCTGGATTTTCTCATTATATTGGATCTATATAGAATCACTTCTTACAATCAGTTTCCATACACCTTGGAACTCACGCATCCTTCTCCGATGCACACCCTCTCTGACCTCTACAGAGGCCGCAAACATCATGCTAACATTATCTGAATTTTCACAGGACGGTAACCCACTTCATATCCAACCGCCTGGTGGGAGAACGCACACTAAGGAGCAGACCCGGGCTGCTCCAAATCTCGCGGAAGATGTAGTACTAAGACGTGTCGGTGGTCCGGAGGCATTTGGCGCACCCGGCGGCTTTCTCCGTGTATTTAGACGCCGAAGACAACAATTGGCAGATTGGCATCCGCCCGCGAATCCTGTCGCACCCGATCGTCCATTAGGCTTCATACCTGATCCTATCCCAAATGGAAACCCCAACATGTACTTCCCAGGCATGCCATTGATTCCAGCCAACCAAGCTCTTCCTCCTCACCAATTCCTTCATCACGCTCCCCAAGCCCCCCCAGCACAGTACCCAGATGTGGCGCCATGGGACCGGCAAGATTTTGGCCAAGATTTTCCTGGGCTTGCCGGTAACGGTGTGGAAGGCTTGCGTCCCATCGTTCCATCCCAAACACCTGCTATGGCACCCGCGGAGCACCACAGCCCCTTTGGAAACCATGCCAGGCCTATGTGGCAGCAGTTCGTCAATAACATGGACCAGTGGCGACGTTTCCAACGTCCAGAGCCGGCGCCGTTCGGTGGCGGCGGGGTCAAACCGCAGAACCTGCAGCGACAAGTCGATCCCGTCAATGATCCTAGGGCTGGAGCTTAGCAAGCACATCCGTTAGGATTCCCACAGCAGGAGCAGGAGCAGCAGCAGGAGCAACATGGGATGGAAGCTCTGGGTTACCCAATCCCAGCAGCTATGCCGGCATATGGCCAATCGCCTGCTTCTGTGCCAGTAACACGCCCTGCGACACCATATTTAGAGGCTTCAGCACAACACCACCATTTGCCTAACTATCTAATGCGGGACGATCCGGGTATGCGATATGGCCTGGCTCCCTTGGAGCCCATCAGACCTTGGGATGTGGTTCATGGGTTAGAGCCCGTGAATGCAGTCGCTGAACGACGGGAGCCGGCGGTCTTCCCTTTTGAGCGCCCGGAATTCTGGATCCCTCCTGAGCTCGCGGAACCTCGTGGAGCTTTCCATCAAGCTCATCAAGCTATTCAACCGCGAGTTGAAACCCGGGAGTTTGCGACGCTGGTGGGTCAGCAGTTGGCTGAAGCGGACGACGAATCCGACAAGGAACTTTTCGCGACGGCGAGAAACTCGATGGAAAGCGTGGATGGGGATCATCCTCGTCGGGCTGGATCGGTGGATGCTAATGCGATGGAAGAGTTCGCGCAGTTTACGGCCCAGAAGAGAGGGGAAGCTAGAGACTAAATCGGTTCGCTGCCACGAATACTTTCGAGATCCTCTACCACCTTTAGGTTTTTCTCGGACAACAGAGCAAGGTTCGTCTGGGAAGAAATCGTGCGGCATGCTGTTCCGTGTTTCGGATGGCTGGTGGTTTGTAAATGGCTGACTTGTTTCTGCGTGGTACTAACATGGCAATCAGTCGTTTACTTGGCGGGAATCGCCTCAACGTACAAAGGGGGAGGCACATGGGAACTTTGTGACTCTTCAAACACGGAGATTTGGCTCACGCTTTATTTCGCAATCATGATCCGTTCGGCGCTTATGCAATGGACATGCTCGATCAAGGTGGCTTTACTTTTTCTTTCCCTAATTTTTTTTCCGCTACCAGCTTCGAGGGCATCGCATGCTGGACAAGGGTTATTTTGGAGCAAGAGTCGCAGGGAAGCAGATGGGTTCATTCGGCAAACAACCTTCCACGAAACCTGAGTCCTACTCAACACGACACAACCTCAGACGGCGGATCTTGCCTTGTACGAGGAGGGAAGGCTTTTGGAAGAGGAGTGAGGGATGGGTTAGCTGCGGTCAGATTCGGAAGGGCTTGAGCAAAGTCAGCTTTGCACAAAGTTTGCTGGCTAGTCATAAGGGATGGAATCGCGTTCTTGCTGGCTTTTTTCCAAGGAAGGATGGTACAGCACGGTATGGAAAAGGAGGGTAAGGGGCAGGTGGCAAATGGCAGATGGCGGGCGTTCTTGTACTTGAGTTTGTCTCTGTGTTGCGTTCGTCGCTAGTAGCTAAGCCTCGTTCAGAGGGACTGTTGCCGGTTTTGTGTCGTGATGAATGTGATTGGTGTGCTCGAGCAACGCGTGTAGGTTTCTGGAGTTGCTATGGGCATATGTTTGATAAAAGGTTTGTCGTGGAGGATCCCGCATGACGACGGACATCAAAGGGGGGGGGGGGGGGGGGGGGGCTGCTCAGGGAAGTCAAACGCTGTTGATGTGCCCCTTTCCGATCCGTCTTCTGTACATTTTATCTCAGCCCATTTCAGTGTATCCACAGCCTTGCCCAGGACCCTAAAAATAGCTATCCGCGCCTTCGATCGGCTTAGCTGCTGTCTTGAATTCATGAACAGTACCTCACTCACCCTTTCCCTTGCCTTCCTCATCACCGGCTTCATCGTCACATCACGCAAGACGCAGCACCCGCACACGAAGCCATACCAACTCCAATCCCATTCTGTCTCAACCAAGCAAAAAAGGAAAAGAGGTTTAAAAATTAACAACAACAACAAAAACAAAAAAACAATTCATTAACATCATTTCATTTCGTTTCATGTCATACCCCACCCCATTCCATCTAATAACTCCGCCCAAACATAACATACTTCTCCGCCAACCTCTCGCACTCCGGGTTCAAGCACTTGGTCTCCCCAGCCACAATCTCGGCCGGCTGCTCGAACGGTATGCACAGGCTCTTCATGCCCATGGTGGGCGCCAGCGGCACGGCCGGGTCCGGGTTCTCGTCCTGTTTCCCCGTCGTCAGCTCCTTGATGCGGTCCTCGCACTTGCCGTCCAGACAGAACGGGATCTGCACCACGTTCTTGGCGTCGAGGGCGGGCAGCACGTGGGCCCAGTCGGTGATGAGCTTGCGGTGGGTCTTGAAGGAGTGGTCGGCCTTGGTGTACAGCGCGGCCTGGATCTCTTCGAGCTTGGCGGGCACGGCTGTGGTGAGGTCGGCGAGCGGCAGGGTGCCCTTCTCGCCGGTATCGCGGCGGGCGAAGCTGACGACGTCCTTGGCGGCGTCTTTGGGGCCGAACTCGAGACGTAGAGGGACTCCCTTGAGTTCCCAGTCGTTGAACTTCCAGGCCGGGGTGTAGCCGTCGCGCAGGTCGTCATCGACGCGCACGCCGGCTTGCTTGAGCGTCTGCTTGATCTCTTGGAGACGCGCCATGTGCTTCTCCTTATCCTCCGGGGTAGTGCTCTTGGTGATGCCGACGGGGATGATGATGGCCTGGATCTTGGCGATGCGAGGGGGCAGCACGAGGCCCTTGTCGTCGGAGTGGATCATGACCATGGCGCCGATGACGCGGGTGGACAGGCCCCACGAGTTCTGCCAGACGTGGATGTGGCTGCCCTTGTGGGCCGGATCCTCGATCTTGACGTCGAACATCTTGGAGAAATTCTGGCCCAGACAATGCGATGTTGCGCCCTGCAGGCCTCGCCCTGTGCCGGGGATGTACAGCTCGACGGTGGAGGTCCAGTAACCGCCGGCGAACTTTTCGTTTTCCGTCTTCTTGCCGCGCACGACGGGGACGGCCAGTAATTGCTCGTAGACGCCCGCGTACAGGTCCAGAATCTCCAGGACTTCCTTCTCGGCCAAGGCCTCCGTCATATGGGCGGTATGTCCCTCCTGCCAGAGAAACTCTCTCGCGCGGAGGAAGGGCGTGGTCTGCTTGGCTTCCCAGCGCACGACGGAATTCCACTGGTTAAGACGAAAGGGCAGATCGCGATGGCTGCGGATCCACTTAGCGTAGTAGGGATACATAACAGCCTCGGAAGTCGGACGGACAGCTACAGGGACTTCCAGATCCTTATCGCCGGCCTTGGTGACCCAGGCCAGCTCGGGCGCAAAGCCTTCGACGTGGTCCTTCTCTTTCTCCAGGCTGCGCGCCGACAGGAACATGGGGAAGCTGGTCTCCTCCACGCCCATGGCCTCGATGCGCTCCGTGAACCACTTGCGGATGACGTTCCAGATGTACATGGAGGCCGGCCGCATGATGAAGAAGCCCGATATCTCCGTGTAGTACTCGATCAGGTCCGCCTTGAGCACCACTTCCTGGTACCATTGCGGGAAGGCCTCGGCCTTGGACGAAGTGATGCCGATGATGTCGTCGCCACCGCCGCCGCCCCCACCACCACCTTGTTTCTTCGAGCTTGAGGAGCCGACGAGTGGGAGGGTGGCTTGTTTAGCGGCCTTGGCGGCTTTTTCAGCGGCTTTTTTCGCTTCTTTTTCTGCTCGTTTGAGCGCGCTTTTGGAGGGCTCGGCGTTGGTGGGGGGGTCGCTCGTGGGGTCCGCCATGGTTGTGGTGGATTTTGGGGGTTAGCGCCAGACTATTGGTTTGCCGGGATGTTTGGAGGGGGGGAAAGGTGTGATAGTTTTGGGGGTGAGGGGAAAGGGGGGCTGGAGCAGCTGGTTAATTTCTTGGCTGGTAAGGAGTGTCAAATCGGACAATAACTGGAAAAAGGCGTTTCCTGGAATGGCTTATAAGAAAACGTCTGGGTGAGCAAAGAGAGTAAAACGCGTGCACCCAAACCTAGAGCATGATGCCCCGCGTCCGCCCTTGCCTTCCTTGTGTTGGACCTCGAACAAAAAAGGAGGGGCGCGGGGCAGATAGCTCCCTTATCTAATACTATCAGCCGCTTATCGGATGAGATACGCACTTATCAGGAACAGCCGGGCGAGCGAACCGGAGATAGCCAGGCTTTAGATACATAGCGCGCCGCGATCGGGTAGCACGGCGCAGGTCCACGATGTGGTGAGCCCCACTAAAAATTCGAGCTTGGGGTTTGATGGACGGAGCTGGCTACCGGTTAGGTGGACGACTCCCAGGCAGCGATGTTGACGAGAGCTTCGATGTCGATGTCGCTAGCTAGCTCCTCGAATCCGCGTCACTGTCCATCTGCTCAGCAATTCTGATTTCGTGTCTTGCGCCGCGCATGCTGTCAGGACAATAGTCAACAATTTCACTAGGCACGCCTTGGCCTCGGACCCTCCCCCACCAAGCCGCTGCCGGTATCCCTCCCCTCCGCTCACAGCGATCTATCAGAGATATAAGGCCCTATAGATGGCTTCGATATTCGAGCAGCCCAGGAATGGAACGCTATTCCTGGGCGGGCAGAAGATCTCAGGGTCGGATATACGGGATCAGAATGGTGATTCTATCTTTCTTGATCTGCTTCCCTCTCTACCTTGGCTATTCTACTTAAAAAATAAAAAATAAAAAATAAAAAGGCATGCATGGCTGACACAAGAAACTAACACGCACAGTCCTGGCCACACAAGCAATCGCAAATGTAGTCAAGACCTCGTTCGGCCCGTCCGGGCTGGACAAAATGATGGTAGACGACATCGGGGACGTGACAGTGACGAACGACGGCGCAACGATCCTCAGCCTGCTCGACGTAGAAGACCCTGCGGGCAAGATCCTCGTCGACCTCGCCCAACAACAGGACAAGGAAGTTGGGGACGGCACCACCTCCGTCGTCCTCATCGCCGCCGAGCTGCTCCGTCGGGGTAACGAGCTGATGCGCAACAAGATCCACCCGACCACCATCATCACGGGCTACCGTCTGGCCGTCCGCGAAGCTGTCAAGTACATGAACGAGAACATCAGCATTAAAGTGGAGAATCTGGGCCGCGACTCGCTCATCAATGTCGCCAAGACATCCATGTCTTCCAAGATCATCGGCGCCGACTCGGATTTCTTCGCCAACATGGCCGTCGATGCCATGCAAGCCGTGCGCACCTCCGACAATAAGTCCGACGCCCGCTATCCCGTGAAAGCCGTCAATATCCTCAAAGCTCACGGCCAGGGCACCCTCGAGTCCATCTTGGTGAAAGGTTACGCTTTGAACTGCACCGTGGCTTCGCAGGCCATGAAGACGCGCATCACCGACGCCAAGATCGCCTTCCTCGACATGAACCTCCAGAAGGAACGCATGAAACTCGGCGTTCAAATCACCGTCGACGATCCCCAACAGCTCGAGCAGATCCGCGCCCGTGAGTCCGGAATGGTCATCGACCGCGTCGACATGATCCTCAAAGCCGGCGCCAACGTCGTCCTCACCACCAAGGGCATCGACGACATGGTGCTCAAGCTGTTCATCGAGCGCGGCGCCATGGCCGTGCGCCGCTGCAAGAAGGAGGATTTGCGCCGCATTGCCAAAGCCACGGGAGGCTCATTACTCGCCACGCTGTCCGACTTGAACGGCGACGAGAAGTTCGAGGCTTCCTATCTCGGCCATGCCGAGGAAGTCTTCCAGGAACGCATCTCCGACGACGAGTGTATCATGATTAAAGGAACCAAAGCCCACTCTTGCGCCTCCATCCTCCTCCGCGGCCCCAACGATTTTCAGCTCGACGAGATGGAGCGCTCCGTCCACGACTCCCTGTGCGCCGTCAAGCGCACCCTGGAGAGCGGCGCCATCGTGCCCGGCGGCGGCGCCGTCGAGACCGCCATGCACATCTACCTCGAGGAGTACGCGGGCACGGTGGGCTCGCGCGAGCAGCTGGCCATCGCCGAGTTCGCCCAGTCGCTGCTGGTGATCCCCAAGACGCTGGCGGTGAACGCGGCCAAGGACGCGAGCGAGCTGGTGGCCCAGCTGCGGTCGCGGCACGCCCTGTCGCAGCGCAGCCAGGAAGGGGACGCCACGCAGGACGAGAAGATCGTTGCTAAGAGCAAGGGATACAAGAACTACGGGCTGGACCTGACCAAGGGGAAGCTGGTCGATGAGGTCAAGGCTGGTGTGCTGGAGCCCAGCGTCAGCAAGATTCGCCAGCTCAAGAGTGCCGTCGAGGCTTGTATCTCCATTATGCGTATCGACACGCTGATCAAGCTGGATCCGGAGCCTGCGAGGGAGGACGATGGGCATGGGCATTAGGGGTAGGGAGAGCGGGCTTGGCTTGGCTTGGTTGGCTTGGTTGTAGGTAGATGGATGGGAAGATGAGCGGGTTTGGTGGCAAAAAGTGAAATAGGAATTGAAAGCATTGTTTGATTCGACTGCCTTGGTGGCTTTACTCTGAAGTCTTGCATGTTTTTTTTTTTTTTTTTTATAAACACTGACGTCTACATATCGGAAGCATAGGGGACACCCGTACGCAACGTTGTCGAGGTCAAGCCTCTGCTATCTACGGCGTCTCTGGATTCTTGTTCACTTGCAAGGTCTTTTCCCGGAAGACTCATGACGGGCATCAGGTTTCATTGGCAAATTCTACGGGGCCGTTTTCCGTCAGACATGCCCTGGAAATTACAAAATGTTCGTTCTGGATTTCTCTCCATCACGATCACGGTGAGTTATCGTTCATGTTGCAGTGTACTACACATACACTACCGCACCCAGCTATTCTTGAGCAGATACAGTACGGTATCGTCGTCTGAATAAAACCATTATTTCTCTGCAAAGACAACACTGGTCGCACGGTACGGGCGTCAAGATGCGAACGCGGCAAGTCGATCCCCGAACCATACCAACACTCTTCACATACAGCAAGTTGTACTGTACTGTAATGTGGAACCCCGATGTGGTGGACCACCCAATCCACCGGGCCACCTGGGCAATCTACTTATCTGGGTAATTAGTCTTGGCCTAACTTCATCCAACTCCGGGCAAGACCGTGTTGTGGTTGGGTTGGTGGGGCGGCCCGCAACATGAGGTTCCGCGCTGCTGCCCCAATTCCCGCAAGCAGTTTGGTAGGTAAACATTTGTAACGCGAAAGCACAGCTTGCAGTCGGTCTTCAAGCGTGTCGTGTCACAACCGGTATATCGCATTCGGTTCACATGGCATAAGATGCATCTCCTGACTCTCCTAGCCGCCTGGAAACCCCAGACCGCTCAGGGGGGGGGGGGGGGTGCTCTCTGGTCCGAGTGACCCCTGGCCTTTCTCGGCTAGCAGCGGGGCTTCTGGGGACCGTGGAATGCAGAATGTGGGGAGGAGGGGATCGAGGCCATTGGGAACTGCAACTGAAAGCAAGCGGTCCAGAAACACATCGTCAAGAGGACGCCCGTTTGGAAGCGATTCGACTGCTTTCACGCTTGTTTCTTAGGTTATTATAGGGTAATCATTCGGAGGGGGCTGACCGTCCTGATGCTGGATCTGGATCCGGACATGCGTCATCGGATCGATCCGCGGTCCGCGGGGCCGACGGTTTCCGCCCCCCGCTAGCACGTGGAAGAACATGGTGCGATGGCCGTTCTCAGCCCGGGGGGGGGGGGGGGGCCGGGGTGGGTAAAAGGACAAAA
>JAOYMO020054252.1:0-11418 GCA_025802455.2 Iodosphaeria phyllophila
ACATTGCATCTTTATATTTCAGGCCTGTTATCTTTTCTATAATAAGTGCCAACATGGCATAATTAGTATTACAATAGCTAAAGCGTGTACCTGTAGGTGTTTCCAGTCCAATGTTTTTCGTAGCCAGAAGATTCAAAATATCTTTATTGGTAAGTTGGTCGTGTCTATCCCAAACCGACTTATCTCTGTCTGTAAAATAAGCATAATTACGCATTCCGCTACGATGGCTTAACAACATTCTGATCGTACAATCTTGGTACGGGAATGTTTTTAAAATGGTGTTTACCTTTTGATCTAAATCAATTTTGCCTGCATTGACCAATTTTAAAACCGCGGTTGCTGTCAGAACTTTGCTGACAGAAGCGATTTGTACAGGTGTTTCGGCTGTTATTTTGGTTCCTTCATTTTTATTGGCATAACCATTGTATCTTTCAAAGATAATTTGACCGTTTCTGGCGACCAAAAAACTTCCGTTCATGCTATTATTTGGCCAGTTTTTGTTGTAAAAGTGGTTTATTCTTCCTGTTACGGAGTTTATATAAGCTTGTGTAAGTCTTTTTTCAGGACCTAACGGCTTCATCTTTGGCAAGGTATCTTCTACCGTTACTTCTTCTTTATTTGTAGAGGTTTTATCTTTTCCACATGACCCTAAAACTAAAATTAGGAAAAGTATTTGTGGTATCTTTGTTTTTTTAAGGAAGCTCATTTTCATCATTCTTTAAAAACAAATATATAGAATTCAATACTTTTGTTTTCCGTTTTTTGGGACATTAGAATATTGGTTTTAACATATTATTAACAGCATTTTTTTTTAGTCGATTGTACATCAGGTTTTAACGATTTATAATCATTTAAAATAAAAAAACAACAACAAAAATTTAACTTTATTTGTTATATTTGAAACAAATTGAATTCAAAAAGTTATATTAATAATTATTAATAAATATCTTACCTCATACAATAATGTTCTATATTCGGTTTATTATTATTTTACTAATTTAAATATATATTTACTTTTAAAAGGTTTAGTGCGTTTATCTTTTAAATATAAAGATATACTAGACTGTCTATAACCTAACACCTTGGCTGCTTAAGTAATAGAAGGAAATATAATTACTTCTTTAGTCTCAACATTTGTAACCTCTAGCTTTTGTGAAGTTTTTTGTACCTTAGTATTTAAATTTACACCTTCATACTCTTTTAATTTACAAGTATATCTTCCAAAGATAGGGTTTTCTTGTTTTAAGTAAATATAATTTTCTATATATCTTCTGTCAATACCTAAAGCTTTAGCCGCAGCTTTTATAGCGTTAAATTCTGTTTTAATATTTGTTTTTAAATCCATTACTTCTACCTTTAAGTTATGAGGCTGAATTCGCTATAATTTATCTAAAGCTTATTCAGACTGGAGTCTTTTTTTTTAGCAGCTAGACTCATTTTTCTTTGGCAACTTATGAATGTTTTCAACCAGACCCTCTAGATGGACTACCTGGGTCTTTTAAAATGTTATATTCAGGGGAAAGGAGTTGGAAATAATATTTTTCTCTTTCCTTAAGACTTTCAATGCTACAGAATTCAAGAAAAGAAAAACTAAAGTTTGAATACCCATATTTTAATAAAGCTATATTAATTGGCATACTAGATTGTTTCATAATTCTTTGGGTATTGTAATAAGTAAATAATCTTCGCCTTAAGTGAATCGAACTGCCAATATATTTTTTACCATTTAATTTATTTGTTCATTGATAGATTCCACTCTTATTTTTCCCGACCTGTAATATGTCTAATTTATCGGTGTCCGCATTAGAAAAAACTAAAGAAGTAGAAGAAGAAGTAGAATTATTATTATCTTGGTTTATTGTCGAATAAAATCTTTTACCATTAGTTTGGCTAAGATTAGCTTTTATATTCAGAGGATACTTGGGAGAATTATTATATTTTTTTTTCGAGCTACTTTTACTCGAATAAGAGTGTAATTCTAGCCCATCCTTTAAGTATGAACAGGCTAAAATTACAAACACAATGCCTGGAATGGGACGCGAGGGCAAATTCTAATACAGAAGGGTAATAATAAAGGCTAATGTAAAAGACTCAGAATAAAATAAACAAACCCTAGGCTCATTATTTTATATATGAATCCCTTATATTGAAAGAAGTAGATAACCACGTAAGCAAAAAGCTTTACTAACCTACACAATGCAAAATTAATTCGGTTAGGAAAGTAAAGGGAATAAGGGTAAGGTATACAGACAAGAAGCTAGAAAAAAATACCTGATTTTCGGCTGTTACTTTGTAAGGAACCGAAACCCTTCATTAAGCGATAGGAACTAAAATATAACGAGAACGAAATGAGGTGCGGGACCAACCCCCCCCCCCCGCCTCAATGCCTTAATATTGGATATTGGATATATATATGAAAAACTTACTTATTATACCTATTTTTATTCATAGTATTTATACAATATTCTATTTTCTTTTTACTATTCGTAGATAGATTCCCTAACCCTTTTCCATGATTATCGTATATAATTGCTACTGCCATAGTAAAATTAATAAAATCTTTATGTTTTTCAGTATTTAAATTATATTTCATAAAAAAAGGTATAATTATTTCATTTAAGTCTTTTGATTTAGTAACGTATAAATATCTCATATCAAGGCTATCTGATTTTATATTACCACAACCTAAAGTATCAATCATTCTGTTTAATACACCTATATCTCTATTATTTTGAGCTACAGACCAACAAGCTTTATAATTGGGTCATTGACTTGAAGCTAAGGGTCTACTTATACTAAATGACCCGTCAACTGCTACGAAACCCGATATATAATTGGGATCTAACTTCGAATTATTTATTGCTAGATTAGAAGTATCAAAAGGTATAATATCTTAAAATTCTTTTTTTTAATAACGGCCTCTAATCCTTTCTTTAATGCAGCTTTATATGTTAAAACTTCCTTATAACCTTCTAAAGTTAAATGATTTTTATTTTCCATTATCTTTGCTACTTTAGAAAATAAAGTATAAGATATAATTTTAGTAGATTGTAAAGTATAAGTATTAAAATGAGGTATTATTTCTTTGATAATGTCTCTAAAATTTGTTGCCCTATAAGACACATAGGATTTAGTAATAACAATATTACCTACATTATTAAAAAAAGATTTTAATTTATATAAAACTTCTATATCGCTATGGTGAACAGAAAATTGATATATTAATACAACAGTATACCCCATCTTAGCTGTTTTAGCTGCTATGGTTTTCATAGTAAAACATCCTTCTCCGTCTGTATAGCCGGTCACCCGTCAAGGGTCCAATAAATTTTTATCACGACTAGTCGAATAAAATCTTTTACTCTGAATACTATTAATAGTATTAACAGTAGTATATTTAGCTGCGCAGCTAGATTTTGCTCGAGCTACTTAACTAGAAGGATGTAATTCTAGCCCATCTTTTACGTAAGTAGAGGCTAGAATTACGAAAACAAGGCTTTGAATAAATGCAATGGTAAGTTCTAAAAAAGAGAATGCAAGGATAAAGGCTAACGGAAAAAGGGCTAAGATGAAATACGCGAAACCTAATGACATAATTTTATAGGTAAAACCGGATAAAATTGTTAGTAAAAGATGACCAGCCGCGATATTACAACATAAACGCAGGCCAAGTGAAAGGCAGCGAGCAGTATAACTGATAAATTCTATAAGACACAATAAGGGTACGAGTGGAAGAGGACAACCACTCGGCACGAAGAGTGAAAAGAATTTTAAACCGTTGTTGGCAATTCCTAAGATGGTCGTTCCAATTACGATTGTAAAGCTAAGGGATAAAACAAGCACAAGATGACTAGTCGTACTAAAGCAATATGGCACTAAACCAACTAAATTGCTTACTAAAATAAAAATAAATAAAGTATAGATAAAAGGAAAATATATATGACCACCGGTGCTATTAGTTTGGTCAACTACAATTTTTTGTATAGTAGCCTTTGACAAATCTTGGCTAATTGATCAATTATTACTTATTATTTTATTTAAATTTATTGACGATCCACACATTAATATGATAAAGATAAAACTAATTGTTAAATATAACCCAATTGTACTTAGAAAATTTATATGTTGAGTACTATTGCCTAGAATTTCAAAGGATAATATTTCTCTTATTTCAAATTGACTTAAAGGACTAACTGTTTCACATAAAAAATTATCCATTTTTATTTCTCCAGCATAATTAATCTTAAAAAAACATTTTATCATTTAATATTATATAATAATTTAATTAGATAAGCCGTATTGAGGGAGAGTGTGTTAAAGGAGATACCCTCCCCCTTTGGTGACCGACTAACCTATAGTAGGTATAAGCCCGATGTAGTAGGTAAAAGTTAGAACGAAACCGGTTACTACCTTCCAATTGCCGATAAGTACCAGTTTATCCCTAAGTCCCACCCCCCCCCCCCTTATCTTGAGTTAAGATGTCTAAAACTAACTAACTTATAATCTAAAACTAAAAGTAAACTCTTCATAGGTTAATTAAAGACTGCTTAGTTAAAAAAAAATAATTATATAAGCCCTTCCACCGCGTCAAGGTGAGTCTTTAGGGAGGGTTGCAGAAAAAAAAATGGTAAATAAAAAGCTAAAAAATGTAATTAACTTTTAATGAAAATGCCCTTAAAAAAAATGCTATAAATAAAATGCTATAAATAAATTGAACCTTAAATGCTAAAAATGAATCTTAAATGCTATAATTAAAATGGATAAATAGTATTAGTAAATAAATATAAATAAAATGTAAAGTATCCTACAACAAGTAGTAAATAAATAAAAATAAAATTTAAGCAATCGTACAATAAAATTTAAGCAATCGTACAATAAAAATAATAAGTAAATAAAATTAAAATTAATGAATCGTACAATAAAGTAGGTTAAAAATAGTAAGTAATCATTGTATCATTTTTTTTTGCAGCATAATTAATATTAATTAGATCTATTTCTTCCTTTAATAAAAATAACTGCTTTACGAAGGGAAGGCCAGCCAAGGCAAGGCAATGGCAAGGGCAAGGCAAGGAAAGCCGCAAGTAAGCGAGTTAAAATGAATATCCCTCCTCCCTATTTTTATTTACCATTGGCTACGCTTTTGCAGTAATGTATTGCAAGCTCAGCATTGCGTAGTAGAGCAAGGTGATCTTGGCGATACCAAGCGCGCATCCAAAAAGCGTTTGCAATACATTACATTACTTTACTCTAATGTAAGCAATAGGCTAACATTTATTCGTAAGTAACCACCGCCTAACGAGAAGTAACCCCCCCCCCCTATTTTACAACCAAAAAAAATAGATCGCTAAATAATTTTGCTTAATAAAAATAACCTGTATCGTGTAGTATCACTATACATTAAACTTAATTGGATTAGGAATCTCTTAGACTGATATAATTTGTTTATTAAAAAAAATAAAATAAATATCTCATTAATTTCATCTAGACACCTGATTTAAGATTTAACGAAAGTATAAATTTAAATACAAATAACTTAAGTTTACAACTTTCCTTTTTATGACAAGCGCCAGGGAGGTAAAGCTTATTTATTTTTACTAAAAGCATTTATGCAATAGCATTATAAGAAAAGTAATACATTTTTATAATAAGAGCTCTCCTATTATCGTATCCCAATCTAAATATTATACATGTATATACTTTGGTTACACCTAACCGCTGTCCCGCCCTCTTATCTGTTTTAGCTACGCAGCTTTTTAATTTATCATACGTATTTTCATAAAAGATCTATAGAATATAAGGATCTATTATTCCGATCGATCTAATCACTTATTATTACTCTATTTATTAATATATTCTTAACTACTTATTTTCTTTACTTAATATAATTTTTCTAACTTTAGCATATAATAGATAACTATTATCATACACTATAATAGTTACACAACACATAACATTATTATTTAATAATAGTGGTAGTCGCAGACCTGGTCCTGGTCCACTAGCGTAGCGAATTCATAAGTAATTCACGACTTATTGGATCACCAAAACGCTCCCCCCCTACACTCACTAGATAGTCACGCGAATCTCGCCTTGTTTATAACTGAGTCACTCACCCTTCTCCTATCCAAACTAGTTAGTCGATACTCTCCAAGGTATTTACCTGTACTGGTCTATTTAACACCACCTCCTTAGCGCATTTACCTTTCACACCTTGTATTTGAGTCTTTACTAACGAAGTAATTTATCAATAAACTATATTCATTTAAATTATTAGCGATTCTGTTACGGCCTAGAACCCTACTCCCCCGTCATACTAGATTGTGACGACTAAGGCCCCCACCTTTACAAAGTAAGCCGCCGAGTACATTAAGCGAGGTATACCTTACCATTATTACTATTACCTTGAACCTTCCTTCACATCTTATCTGCTTGAGTGATTTATGCTAAGATTTGACTCTTATTACCCCCTTATTGTTGTTTAGTTTAGGCCTCTTTGTACCTCGTCAGTTTTATATTTATTATATTAAAAACCAGAACGTCCTCTTAATTGTCCTCTTCATTGTCTTAATCCCCCCCCTATCTATGCTATGTGTTACAATATACTCTTAATTTATTACCCCCTCCTGCCTACCTTTAGTTTTACCCCCTCCCCCCTGCCTACTTTAATTTTACTTATAAGACTACCTTGCCTACTTCCTATACATTTTCTCACGTGCCATTTAAAATAATAATATACGCCTAAGCAAATTGGATGAACTTGCATACGGGTTGCTACTTTACTATTACTAACGAAGTAAAGTAGTAAAGTAGTAAACGAGTAACAAATGCTAACTGTTAATATGATCTAAAACTAATTTTTTAAATAAAGCAGTGTGAACTAGTTTTAGCCTACTTATGATAATTTATCTTATGTGAATATTTTATAGTTTTTAAACGATTAGATATGTTGAGTGATAATTAAGTTTATAGGTATAAGGGACTAATAAGTATCTATATTTAATAATATTTTTTTGTCTAATAATTTTCCATCTTATTATTTATTTTTAAAATTAAATATAGATTTGCTTATCTCACTATTTGATTTTACTTTTTAAAATCAGGATGTCCAAAATAAACCATTATAAATTTAGCTAATAAATATTATGCTTATGAAAATATATGTTTAAGAATATCATTATTACCACGAATATTCACATTACAATTTAAAAAGATATTTAATTGTGGTCTTCCACTAAAGTGAAATATAATTGAAAAGTATTTATTTTTCGGAACAAATCATATAAAAAAAATTAATAATTTTTGATATATATAATCTTGATTATAATAAGGGTTACTCTTAACTTAATTAAGTTTTTTCCCAAAACTTTTTGGATATTAAGAAGGTTAAGAGTTTATAATTCTTTTCTATCGATTTTTTTTAATGAAGATTTTTAAATTATTTATAAAGAAATCAATATCTAATTTAAACCGACACTAAGGATCATATAAAAATAAGAAAACACTAAAGTCTATTATTAGAATAAATTTATTATATTTAAATTTAGATAAGCTAATGAATATGGATATTTTTAGAAAATTGTTGTTTAAACTCACATTAAATAGATTTAAACTAACATTATTAATATAGCAGTAAAATTGTTTAACAACAACTCATTTAACCCATCCACCATATTGTAATTTTTTTTCAGTTCGTAATATGTATAATTGCAAAATTGTGATATGGATCTAAATGTAAAAAGACCCTTTACGTATTTGACCACATAATGATAACTTCTATTATACATTACTGAGGTACTAACTTGGCTTAATGGTATAACCACATCCTTAGACTTACTATCCTTATAAGGTTGTATATTGTTATATTGAAATAATTAGCAGTCTTTCTATATTATTTTAGGGTGACAGGCTCCATTGAATCAGAATAAGGACATTTATTTATAACAAATAAAACTTATTTGTATAAACGAATATTTAGATATGTACTTCACACTAGATCATAAATACTTTAACATATATCACTAATCGTAAATCATAGCATTGGTAATAAAAGTTATTTATTTAACAATTTAAGATGTACAATAAACTGAAAACCCTTGTATTCTCTTTCCAAAGGGTCAGGTATTTTAAATTTAGTACTGGTTTCAACCTAAAATTATATGAACCTCTTGTAAATTTAGTTACGAAAAATGATAAAAGAAAACTCTATAAGGGGGTCATTTATCATAAAAAACATGTGATAAAGCAGTAAAATTAATACAGCTCGACAGTCATCAGAAACAATGTTATAAGAAGTCGGAATTAATTATAAGATAAGGCGCAGAAAAACTAGGAATAGAACTTAAAAGTTGAAGTGTTTATTAATAAAAGGCAAATTAACTCCAAAACACAAAAAATCATAGCACGAAAAAAAAATTAAATGTCAATAAACATAGATAATAAATTTAAAGCAATAAAAACAATTAAACAAATTTAAATAATAAATTAATCATAATCATATAAAAAATAATAAGAAATAAAATGACTAATTAACTAAAATACAGTAAATAATTAATTAGTTGAGTAGATACTCTGAACTACCACTACACATAGTGTATAAACCAATAGTATGGAACTAGAGCAGAATGATAAACTATAACACATGACAACCCTTGTTATAATAATTTTTTCTTAAGTAATGTAACGTGAAAAATAAAAAAAAAGTAGTATTATAATTTATTGATAAAATTATTAAGCTTTTTTTTAACTACTTAACATGTTTTATTAACCGATAAAGAAGTTATTTATAAAATTTTATCTGGTGAAGTTAGAGTACTTTATAAAGTTTTATTGTTAGTCTCCAAATTACGAGTAATACTATTTGTATATATTACAGGCTTGTCTGATTGAATCTTTTTACTTAAATTACTTTCACTAACAGACAAAAAAAAATAACATCTTTATCCTGATTACGTATTTCGTAATAAACTTTTGTTAATCAGTTAATTAAGTGTTTTCTTAAGATTCTTTCAGAATTCATTTTGCTCTTTTACATGTGCTATATAAGCTTTATTGTCAGAATTTGTACTATAAAATTTAATTTACAACTCTAAAAGTTTTTCAGTCTTCTTGCTATTAGAAATAGTGTCACTAAGGATCTGATCTAATTTGTCCGTAGGGTAGATCTATATAAAAAAAAATTTTTTTTTCTTTGTATTACCAAGATTTAATTTTCGTATATCCATAGCATGACTTGGGTGTAGACAAGTTTTAAGCTAAGCGCTTTTTGTAACAGGTTAAGTTCCTCGTTGTCTCTTTTAATCTGCAGCTTAGATACGTCGTCGTCTTGACCTAGTACTCGTTTTATATCCGATGATCAAATTAATTTTAACCTTTAAAAAGATTATAAGAAAGCACTACCAAACAGGAAAATAAAGTCAAGTATAAAAAGTAAAAAAAAAAATTAATTTAAATAAAAATTAAAAAAAAAATCATGTCATACCAACGCTTATTATTTTATCGGCCATATAAATTTTTAATCTATAAGAAGAGAAATGGACGAATTAACTAAAAAATAATTAATTAATTAGAATAGTGGATACTATAAATACACTAAAGCAAATAAATAGGTGAGGTTAAGGTAAAGGGTCTGCTTTGCAAAGTAAAAAGTAAAAATTACGAAAAAACTAAAGCACATTAAAAATAAAAAACGGCCTATACTAGCAAAGCAAGCTTTTAACCACTCCAAAACGCTTTTGACCTGAAAGGGGTTACTTTAGTTTTATAACTTTGCCTGGGTAGGGCCTGTAAGTTTTGAGTCGCGGCGACTAAGGGTCGCTTACCTGTAACGCTTAAGGAGCGGAACGCTTTGGCCCTCTACTAGCTGGCTAACCAAAAACAGGCCGAGGAGGCGCTACAAAGTAGCGCCTCCTCGGCCATTACGGCAAGGTTAAAAATTAATGCTATAGAACTTCTTACTTGCACATCTTATTTCTCTTTCAAAGTTAAAGAATATTAGGTAGATAAATATAAAAAGGATAGACAGATTAAAGTATTAAATTTATAGATTTTTTAATATTAATTATCGGGTTTCACGGAATAGTAATAAATTACAGCTTAACCACCTGCTCCTTTAGGGGGGAGGGTTAATACTATATCAAATAATTGCCCTTCATTATAAATATATACAGCTTAATCACAGTATGTTTATTTATTTATGTTACCTCCACCCCCCCCTAAAAATATCTTAATTAAATAATACCTCCTTATTTCAAGAATCTTGAGACATAAACTTTAAAAACAAAATGTATTGGATGTAATACTAATAAAAATGCTACGTTAAACTTATAATCTAGATAAAAAAAAAGCTAAACCTACATTAGGCATAGCTAGGCAAATAACAAAATGATAATACAAATGCTATAAGATAAAAACTTACTTTTAAAAAGCAGTATAATCTACCATCGTTTAATAAAAATATATCTATTCTGAATAAAGTAGTATTTACCTTTTCATAACTTATCTTTATCTATATAAGTCGTACTAAGTGAAGCCGCCGTAATATCATATTTATTAGCAGTAGCTCTAATACTACTACAAGTATCCAATAGATTTATATTTACACCTAAAATATGAATTTTTATTGAACGCTATTTCAAACCTCCCTTATCTATTAAAATAACAGGTCCTACTTCACTATCAAATAAATTACCTGAATTTAGATATAAACTTACCTTGTAGCGGTTAACCCTTAGATATTAGGCTGCTTTTAATTGTGAAAATAATTCTCCGATCACTTTTTGAGTATAGTCTTTTATAATAACAGCTCTTACGTGAAATTCACTTATAGCCCTCCACCTATAAAAACTTTAATTTTAATTTTTTAAAGCCTTAGCTCTAGTAGACTTTCATTAATATTCAGAAAGAGTAACATCTAAATTTAGATGAGTATCACTCATCTTTTTTCATCAAATAATTTACTACTTTCTCTTGTACCTACCTTTGAAGCAACATTTGAGGAAAGGCCTAGAGTGTATAAAAAGAATTGTTCAGTTATAAAATAATCTAATTGTATTAATGACTAAAAAAAAAAGATTTATTATTCGTAAAGGTTGAATGCACTGTACAAAGTAAGATAATTTTTTTTATAACTAATAAACATCCTAAATCTATTGTTTCTAAACCATATTTCTTAATATAGTTATAAAATTTAGGGTTAGCCTGAAAATATCTTATATTAGAATGTTTTAAATTAAACATATGACGATTATACCTCGTTTTCATATTTATTGAGGTTCCAATATAATAAGATAATCCATCTTTACTTAAAAAACAATATATTAAAAAGATAATTTTAGATTTATTTTTAGAGCTTTAACTTCATTTTTTTTTTACCCGATGGTAACTATATTATTGTTATTAGAAGACTAGCAATAAAAAAAA
>JAOYMO020054336.1:0-11402 GCA_025802455.2 Iodosphaeria phyllophila
ATCTGTATGGGCGACGGAATAGCTGTAACGTAAATAAAACATTTTTGAAGTTTGATGAACCGGGCATGAAGGCACAATAAAGCAATTGGCTTTACAATCTGACCATACTTTATTTTTTAGAAAAATGCCTCCCTCGAAATTGAGCCTTAATTTCTGGTTTTATCTCACACTTTTGGTTTTAATTAGCGATTTTTGTCTGAATAAACATCCAAGCAGTGAAGCATCTTAAGGTCTCAAATTTTACAATCGATTTGTCAAATTCCAGTTACGTGCTTTTAGCCGTCGGTTGATTGATGTATTCTTCAGCCGGTCATTCTTGAAAATTCATATTTTCAAATTTTTTTTTTAAAAAACTACTAAAAAAAACTAAAAAACTATAACCTTTTTTCAAAAAAAAAAAAAAAAAAAAAAAAAAAAAAGAAAAAGGAAAGAAAGAATTTAAAAAAAAAAAAAACAACAACCTACCAAATACCCCCTCAAAGCCAACGGACAAACCTCACTCGCATACGTGACCGTCAGGGTCTGAAAAACGCCCCACGGCACCCCACACAGCACCTCGGCGACCTGCAAAGCCACGACATCGGTCGCCGTGAAGAAGATGGCCGTGAACGCCGCCACCAGCGCCAGCGACGCCATGACCGTGCAGCGGTAGCCCCAGCGCTCGCTCGCCGCCCCGTTCACCAGCAGGCCGAGGATCTCGCCGACCGTGGCCCCGTTGCTGAGCCCGGCCTGCCACCGCGCCGGCACTTGGTACGGGCCGGCCGCGGTCTCCGCGCCGAACTGCCGGTTGAAGGCCGGCAGGGCGTAGAAATTGTTCACCAGCGTCACGTCGTAGCCTTCCATTACGATGCACGTCGAGATCAGCATCGACCAGAGTACGGCGTGCGGGTACAGGCGCAGGCCCGCGAGGAGCCCCATGCGGTGCTCTTTTTCGGTGGCGGCGCGGGCGGAGGCGAGAAGGGCGCGGAGGGAGGGGGAGGAGGAGGAGGAGGAGGAGGAGGAGGAGTCTGCGGGGTGCGGAGGAGATTCATTTTCGTCGGGGTGGGCTGCGTGGGGTTCTGGTTTGGTTGGGGATGGGGATGGGGAAGAGGATTCTTTCTCCTGGGTGGATGTGTTAGGCTCCATGGTGGGGGCAATGGTAGTGGTGGTGGTAACGTGTTCCAGATCCCTAGTATCTTAAGAAAGCCCAGCGCGTTCCCAAAACGGGAAATTACACGTAGATAATCCAAGGCCAATCCGGCAGGAGCCGACTATAACAGAGTCATGACCGCGAGCTATGCACTGGAGCAGATGCTCAACAAAAGCGCACTACAGCTCAATAGCGCAAACGACTTCGTATTCCCCCTCACGAACCGTTGAATGCGCATCCACTCCGCTAGTTATCTATCTATCTTCGTTCCTTTCTTCAATTTTTAATTTTTTTTCTAAACACTCCCCATCTACTGTACGCCTCACGATAGGACGGCTGATAGCGGAACCGCAAATCTAATCCGAGCTCCACCACGATTCTGCGAGTTTGGTGTCACACTGAAGACCTGCTCCACTCTGCAAGCTCGCTTGTTCGTCGGCAAGCCGCGTACCTGGTCATGCTTCGCCGCGGCTAGGTGGCACTAACTGGTGCTAAATAAGCTGGCGCGAAACGAAGCTGCCATCGTGACTTGTTTTTCGTAGTTGCTGTACAGTGAGGCGAGACACACCCCCGGCGATCCACCATTTTACACCGAACAGGCATGCAGAACGAGCAGACGGGCTTTCCCCACCCAAATGCTCGAATTTTCAAGGCTTGAAATTTACCAGGCGACTACAACGATTGTCAGAGCTATATGCAGTACATAGATTTATCCCAAACCAGTCGAACTCAAGCATGTCCGAGTTCCAAACACAGCGCGGCCCAACACGACAGCAGAACACGAGCGTGCGAATCACCCCCCACCCAACCGCCAGAAATTCCGGTAGGGCAAACCAGCCTACTTGTGTTTTCCCCAGCTCGGCCACACTCCAATAATCCAAAACGGACAAAACCCAAGCGTATCCAATATCCACGAACCCGGCCCAAACCTGTCCAAATAGCCTTCTGGCAACGGATGTGAATGCCTTGAAACCGGGCATTTCTTTCGATGAGAAAAGCTTGTTTGTCTGTTTGTTTGTCTGTTTGTTTGTTTGTTTGTTTGTTTGTTTGCTCGTTCTGCACGGCTACTTGTAGTCTGCTTACTGAAGGTACTGTCTTGTTATTGCTGCTTTTGACGCAGAGAATCCAAGAGTCCCGTGAGATTGTCCAGCTGCCATTCTTCAGCGGGTTCCATGAAATGTTTCCGGCTGTTTGTGTAGCCGTCGAATTCATTTCGCCAAAGGGGGCATCTTGGTGTAAAATGGTGCATTGTTTGGGGGGCTATCGTTCGCTCTCCTTACCTCGCAGACTCCAATTTCGAGCGCAGCTATAGTAACATACGTCATGTCACATGCAAGACATAGTCCTCAACACTGGCCTCGCATCCGCGACATGGCTTTCACCAGTGCATATCGCAATGCTCCGGAAACGAGGCGTTGATTTCGCATTCGCAAAGCGTACCTCCGCAGCTAAACATCTTCGCCCTTGTACACATAGCTAGCGTACCCCTACCCAGGCCAACATCCTCTTCCTTCTCCTTCCCCTTGTTTTCTGTCTAATCCCCTCCATCCTCCCCTCCATCCTCCCCTCCATCCTCCCGTCCACACAACACGAACACTTTAGAAAGAGATCTATCTAGGCTCTGACGCGAGTAAAAAAATAGACATAAGCCGTCTTCTTCATCTCCTCGATATCGCTGGCCTCGACGACCTTCTCATCGTTGAACAGCACCCACTTGGGCGTCTGGGTATCGAGGATCTTGCAGACGAACGCGACGTAGTGTCTGTAATTGTCGCAAATGAATCAGCCGTGATCCTGCATCCGTGTCCTTGCTCAAGGAAAGGACAAGATGGAAAAAAAAATAAAAATAAAAATAAACATAAAGTGGCTAGGAGAAAGAGGGACTTACCCCGTGTGTATGCTCGTGCCCTTATGGCACACAATACTATGCAAGCCAAACCTAGCGGGCACCTCACTACTCCCGGCCTCCTCCTTCCCCTCCACTCTCTGCCCCGCACCCGCACCTGCACCCGCACCCTCCTCCTCGCCCGGGTCATCCGGATGATTAAACAGCCACTCAACAGCCCTCTCGACATCAGCGCCCGTCTCCCTCAGGGCCTTCCTCGCCTTGGGTGCCGTAAAGCCCATGCCGCACAACATCTCGACACTCCCCTCGTCGACCGCGCCCGCGCCCGCACCCGCACCCGCACCCGCACCCGCACCCGCACCCGCACCCGCACCCGCACTGCCACCGCTTGCCTCGGGAGGCAGTACCAAAGGCTCATCGATATCCGGGTCCTCCATGTGGGCAAAAAGCCAATTCATAGCATCATTAGCATCGCGGTTGCCCGTGGCATAGAGAGCCTTGACGCAGCGGGGCTCGGGGAACCCCGTCGAGACCAGTTCCTGGAGGGCCTGGGGGTTAGGCTCGAAACTCGGCGTCTTCTGCACGGCATTTCTGTCATCGTCGGGAAGTAGGTCCTCGGTGTCTCGACGGCCGCGGGAGAGGTAGACGCCGAGGTCGAAGGGCTCGTCGGGGACGAGGACGGGCACGTCGACTTTGCGGGGGACCCAGTTCTCGATGGCCATCTTGCGGGCATTGATGACGAGGGTTTCGGGGAAGGTCTTGAAGAGCGATTGCTTGGTGAAGCCGTCTTTGCTACCGCAGGCGGGGCAGGTCAGGTCGACGCGCTCGATACCGGTTACTACATCGATACATTCTTTGAAGGTGACGGGTTTGTATTGGTCGGACGGGTCTGTCGCTTCGGCTCCGTCGGCGTCGGCGGCGGCGACGGCAGTGGGAGGAAGTTTCTGTAGAGGAACGTCGATGAGGAGGTTGTCTTGTTCGGTAGATGAGTAGCGGACTTTGTGGCAGCTTGTGCATTGGAGTCGTTGCTCGAGGACGAAGCGGAAGGAGTGGGTGGGATCGGTCAGGGGAGCCGGATGCAGGGATCGGGTGATGAGTTTGATGAGGTGTTGCAGCAGTTCGAAGGCATCTTGTTGGCGCATGGTGGAGAATTCTTCGTGGCCGCGACCGAGGAGATGCTTGAGCATGCTAGGCGCTAGACCTGTCTGGTGTGCCACGGCCGAGGGATCGGACAGCTGAGCTTCAGCGCTTGGCTTGGAATATCTTCCGGATATGAGGCCATCTCCCATCTTGTTCAACTGCGTTTCCAGGTCTTGCGCGGGATCGAGAACGATAGGTAGATCGACACCTGGTCTGTTGTATCGGTCTTGGAAGGCAGGCAAGTCGAACAGACACTGCAGGATGCTGGCTAGGTAACAAGTATTGCCTAGATTCTTCAACCCGGTAAGGCCAGGCCCGAACAGCGGTTGTAGTGCTTTTCCATCCTCCGTAGTCATAGAGAACTCCCAGCGTTGATTCTGCTCGATCTGCATTTCCGTCAAGCTCTTCTCCGTCTTGACACGTTCCGACAGGATGATGCCCCAGTGAGCCAGGTGAGTGGCCACGTCGTTGTCGATGCGCTCGTCGTCGCACTTGTAGCAGTACACATCAGCCGTGCCTTCCGGAGTGATCGACCCTAACTTGACAGCCACGCCGTGTCCCGACGATGTAGCGTGGGCCAATCCGTGCGAGTTCCCTCCTATTCCGCCAAACTGAGCACGTCCACAGCCCAGATTACCACACTCCAAACACAGCCAGAGATTCTCCTTCAGCTCGCACTGCGAACAGAACCCCAGATCCCCACTGTGAATCGTCTTAGCCTCATGTTGTTGCAACATCAAGATGTGCTCGCAAGACGTGAGTTCCAACTCCCAAGCCTTGACCTCCTCCTTCCTCGCGAACGTGCTCGCCTTCATGATACCATCCACCACGGGCGCGATCTTGGGATTGAACAGGTCGATCTCTTTGGCGCAGTCGAGACATTTGGCCGACGTGTGGTAATCGTATCGGTCGGCTTCCGTCTCCGCCGCGATGTTGAGCTTCGTCATCTTAGCCGGAGGCTCGCTTCGCACCACCTGTTTCCGCGTCCGCCGGATGTTGAGCGCGAGCGGGTGGTCGCGCGTCGCATGGTGTAGCTGCGAGTGCGTCTTCACCCCGGGACAACCGCCGTTGAAGCATTGTAGGCACACGTCCAGACCGTCTGCATCGTCCTGTTGTTGTGATTGTTGTTGTTATTAACCATGATGATGAGTCTCGAGTCACAGGCCGTTGGAGCGTACAAACTTACGATGGAATCAAAGCACTGAGTGCAGTCTTCTCGGTACACGCTTTGCGCCGCCGTTGGAAGGTGCAGAGCTATATATTCCGACCAGTATACGTCAGTCGCATAGCGGAGATGGGATACGAAACTAAAGTGGCCTGAAAGAACCGGGCTCACATATGGACTCCACGTGTGGACACGTCATTTTGACGGCCGCCCGAAGCCTTGGTCAGTCGTCAACGTTGCTGGTTTCGTTTGCGACGAAGACGCCGCAGAGACGGGACGGATCAAACAGCGTGACAGTCGTGCTCGCAGATAATCCCTTTCCGAATCGTCACCACCCGCGTTCGTCTCTTGAAGATGAATCAGATGTTCTCCACGAAGTTAGACCATCCTTTTTTCAATACCGGAGGACCCCACCGCACGCAGGCAACGAGGGGCGATGAGGAAGGAGGAAAGTGACATCAGCAGCAGCTTCGGGCCAGGGTTAGTTTTCTGTGGATAAAGTTGCCCCGCGTTTTCTTCGGTTCCGGATTTACTGTACTGTGCAGCTGTTTGAGTTCCGTGCTGTACCGATACACAGTACAGTACTGGCGGCTTCCAAGTTCGAGCGGTCTCGCACCTCGGCTCGGACTTTCCATCTGATAAGATGCAGATTTAATCGCCGCGCCGGCGATAACGCTCACTAGTGGAACCGTCGCCCGTTTCATCCCCGTGCACACAGTGTTCCAGCAGCTCCATCACTAACCTTCTAGCACCGTGTCTCAGACTGTGCTCGACGACGCCAGGCGACTCTCCACGCAGCGATGAAATCATAATTGACCAGCTCGTCCACTGATTCGCCACAGCCCATGCACCCGCAGCTCCGAAGCCGCCGACAGAGCCCGCACCTCCCAACATTGTTGGTTCGACCCGCGGACAGAACCGCAATCTTTCCCACCACCAACAGCTTTTCTCAATCACGCCTCTCCACCACCCACCTAAAAGCGCTTCAAAACTGCCATCGACCGCTTCCGCTGCCACCGCTCTACAACTCCACGTATCGCGCGACTACGGACTTTCGACCGACCGGCCTGACACCCCCTGATATCAACTCTCGCCCACCATGCTGTCCCGCTCCATCGCAAGCACCACCCGCCGTGCCCTGGCATCCACCAGCACCAGCACCAGCACCAGCACCAGCACCAGCACCGCCCTGCGCAGCTCCGCCGCGCGCCCGATGCTCGCTAGCGCTGTCACGCCCGCGCTCCCCATCATGGCGGCCCGTCGGTCCTACCACGAAAAGGTCATCGACCACTACTCGAAGCCGCGCAACGTGGGCTCGATGGCGAAGACGGACGAGGACGTCGGCACGGGCCTGGTGGGCGCGCCGGCCTGCGGCGACGTGATGAAGCTGCAGATCCGGGTGGATCCCAAGGACCAGACCATCTCCGACGTCAAGTTCAAGACGTTTGGGTGCGGCAGCGCGATCGCGAGCTCGAGCTACCTGACTGAGCTCGTGCGGGGGATGACGCTGGAGCAGGCCGGTAGGATCAAGAATACCGAGATTGCGAAAGAGTTGTGTTTGCCGCCTGTGAAGTGTGAGTTGGTTCCTGACGAGGGATGGGGGACTGCGACTAATGAGGATTGGACAGTGCATTGCTCCATGTTGGCCGAAGACGCCATCAAATCCGCCATCTCCAATTACTACGTGAAGAACCCGAATGCCAAGCCTACCGATCTCGCCAGTGCCGCCGCCGTGCCCAAGGTTGTTGCTGAGAGCAGCGAGCCTGCGGTGGCGAGCGCCTCTGGTTAAGACCCGCATGGCCCCGGGGCGGCTATTGAATGTAAAGAATGAAAGAAGTCTGACAAATTACGGGTTCTGATGCTTGTGCACACGGCGTTTACGGTTTTGGTTTGAGCGTCGAGTGAAAAGTTTGTTCCCCTTAACTTTGGGGGGTGTAGGGCATGGGATTGCGCAGTTTGCTTTCCCCTGGGGACGGCTTCGAGAAGCACTCTATCGGTGAAGGACAAAAGAAGTCGGGTTGCTCCGATCTTCAGGTCTTGTGATTTTATACCCAGATGTTCGTGTGCTCCTGGGGTAGGGTAGGGCAGGTTGGTCGGTGTCTCTCGGACTCCTGTATATTCGTGGTGTATCAACCCTGTTCTCCGAATAGAAATTGCATGTGTCCTCGATCATCTGAATGTGGCTTTGTGCGTCCGGATTGTGATTCATTGACTGCTGTCTTCCTTGGAAGATCTTACGGAGATATAGACGTTTGCTATGTTCAGTAAAAATGCTATAAGGATTTGCCGGCACGGCTTCATACCTGTAGGGTTCCCAAGAATGAGGTAGTAGGGTATTGACTCAAGCTGCCGGTGGTGGGCCGGCAGGTCATGCTAAGGGCACTGGTGATGATTGAATTCTGGCAGAGCAATGTGCAACAAGTTCCTCACCTCTTTGCCCAGAAATGGCGTGGTGAGCACTTGGTGGTTCTGCATGGAGCCCGATATAGTCAAGGCTGTGCCCTAATGCTACCCAAATGCCGGATTTGGCTGGATCACCTCCTGTTCCGGTATCGGTTCCTCGGAGAGCCCCACTGCCAGATTTGCGGATTGACAAATGCTGGGGTTGCACGGGACGCTGCGGTGTAATAAGGTCTGCGCTGTGTGACGTTGGATTGTGCAAGGAAGGGCTCGGGTGTATGCATGAGGTTAACAGATTAAGTGATGGGTTGGCTGGTTGATAGGTGGATTCGGGGAGCAATGATCGCTTCGGAGATCTGTTGGCGGGGCCATGTAAGTAATTCGAGAAGGGCAAGGGGTTGGGCCAGGAGTCAAGGGAATCTTTTAGCATGGGGGATATAAAAGTATCGTGACGATGGCTTTATTAGTTTTCTTTTCTGCTTCCTTTTGTACCTTGTCACGCAACATCCCATACTATATCGGTATCGAATTAGTGGGATTGTGGAGAACTTCGTCACTATTTTCTTTAGAGAAAATAACCAATATAGAGTACTGCAAATTCTCTCCAACACGTCCCCATCAATTCCTTCTCTCTACTCACCCATTTTCATCCCTCGTTTTCTCTCAAGAAATGTGCAAGCCCTCCTTCATCACAGACAGCTACTGCTCTAGCGGTAAATGTTTGCACTACGAAACCGCTTTCCGCACCACGACCCACGGTCCCTGGGATTCCTCCACCTGTCCCAGCAGCTTGCCAAGCAATCGACACCAACACAAAACCGGTCTCCACGAGGCGTATCCGCACTATTACAAGGACGACGTGATGAAGCGGCGAAGCGTGCGCGAGAGTGAAAGGATGTGTCCGCGGTGTCACGAGCATGAGGAGCTGAGAAGGACGGAGGATGCTAAGAAAAGGAGGGTCAGGGAGGAGTTCGTATATGAGCCAGCAGTCGAGCACGAGAAGAGGGTTTTGGCTTTTGGGTAGGGGGACGGGGAGGTATTTCGGATTGTTTGGACCCAGTATGAGGTCAGGTGGTAGCGGAACTGTTAACAATAGAACGCGGTGCAAAGGAAGGCGTGCTTGGGATGTGAGGGTCGCGACTGCCTGTTTTGAGGGATCCACTGCCTTAAGAGTTTGCTGGGTCGTGTAAGTTGTGAGTAACCTGCTGCCTGGCACACGCCGTTGCCATCTGCATATCAACTTCCCTGTTTTCCGTGGCATATTTACGATGCCATTGAGATTAACGCGTCAAGATTACTAGGCCCCGATCGAGTTTGCATAGTCTGTGGTCAGGATTCTTTATCTTGAATACAGTGTAGGTGTTGAGCATATGACTTTCTTGCTTTTTTTTCTAGTTGCGATTATTATATACATTGTTCACCATCGCTAACGTCGCAAAATACTCATACAGAGCATCACTCTGCCACATCTCATCATCAATATTCTTTGAGTCCTAACATCGAAAACTTATTTTTCATGCGAAGGTGCAGTCTCCTTATATCATATTTCAATATCTTTGCTCTCGCATCTTATACAATCCAGACACGGTCGAGCGCCATCTAGGCCTACTGCGCCGCTCAAGATGGACAATCAAAGTGACATACCATTAGGCACGCTACCGCCTCGCAAATCCCGAAGCAAACTAGCGCTCTACTACAACCGTCTATTCGTGGCCAAAAACATGAAAGACTTGGACCCTGAGACCTGGCAGAGAATCGAAGCGGCGGGTCAGCGCGAAATCACGGAGCAAGAGTGCGCGGGTCAACTCGGCTTCGATTTCTCCACAACCAAGAAGTGGTGGATCCTCACGGTGGTCTTCTTGCTCCAGATGTTAATGAACTTCAACACGTCTATATATTCTAATGCTGTCCATGGCATTGCACACAAGTTCGGCCGGCCGGATCAGGAGGCGCGTGCTGGTGTGGTCGTCTTCCTGATAACATATGCATTCGGCTGCGTATTGTGGGCGCCCGTCGCCGAGAAGATTGGCCGCAAACCCGCGTTGAGTGCTTCACTTGGCATAGTCCATCTTTGGTCTTTGCTTGTGCTCTGGGCTCCCAATCTCGGCAGCGTGCTCGTTGGTCGTGCGCTCGGCGGACTCTTTACGGCAGGCAGCAGTGTAGCTCTGGGTGTGGTTGAGGATCTCTACCGTCCCTATTATCGACAGTTTGCATTGGCGTTCATAGTCCTGGCCTCCGTCCTCGGCCCCATTCTTGGGTCTATTGTCGGGGGCTTTGTCCAGCAATACTCAGGCTGGAAAATGTGCTTGGAGTTACAGATTTTCATGGGAACTCCTATCCATATACTTCACTTTTTTGCTGTCCCGGAAACGCGCACCACCATCATGATGGACAATATCGCCAAGACCCGGAGATTGGCCGGCCAGGACCCGAGTGTGTACGGGCCAAACGAGTTCAAGTCTCCTGTGAAAAAGGATGCTATCAAGGAGTTGCTGTGCATGTGGGTTCGCCCGCTAAACATGCTCTTCACCGACATAATTGTCTTGATGTTGACCCTGGCATCGGCTTTTTCCAACACCTTGATCTACATCTTCATTCAGACTCTGCCCATAACCTACAAGAAATGGGGTTTCAGCCCCAGCCAGAGTAGCCTGGCCTTCCTGCCTCTCGGAATAGGCTACCTTTTCGGCTGGGTGATCTTTATGCCCGTTCTCAAACGAAACATGATGATGCGCGGGATGAAGCCTGATGACGAACAGGTGCCGTATGAGCTCAGGCTGGAAATGGCGGTGTCCATTTGCCTTGGCCTTCCGTTTGGCGTGTCGTGCTTTGCTTGGGTGGCAATGGAAACGTACTCTCATTGGGTCTTGAACGTGGTCACACTGTTGATCATCGGCGTCGTGAACTATGCTATTCAGATGGCTTCAATCGATTATTTGGTGAGTCTTGGGTATCTTCTTTTCTCGTACTCTGAACAATTTTAACGCAAAGCTGACATCTCCGTAAGACTGCCGCCTACGCTCCTTACTCGGCCTCGGTTCTCAGTGCCCATGAGTGGGTTCGTTATCTGATGGCAGCTGGCCTGACTATGGCAGCAGTACCAGGCTTTACCTTGAGCCCCATTTACAACGATGCGACTGGTATTTTCGTTGGTGCACTCGGTCTCATCATGCTGGCGACGTTCACGGTTGTGATGTTATA
Organism: Iodosphaeria phyllophila; assembly: GCA_025802455.2. Lineage (NCBI taxonomy): Eukaryota > Fungi > Ascomycota > Sordariomycetes > Amphisphaeriales > Iodosphaeriaceae > Iodosphaeria > Iodosphaeria phyllophila. The sequence continues at coordinate 10,882 of JAOYMO020054336.1, forward strand.
CATTGTCTACGTGAAAGGCCGAAGCCTGCGGAAGAGATCGCGCTTTGCGCGAGGCAGCAAGGTGGTGGATGAATATCCTGGGTTGGTAGTCCATGATATCCTACGTAGGTAGTCAATAAGAGCGGGTGATGAACCTTGAAAGGGCCAAGGACTTACCGGGGGAAGTGGGCCATGACACGGTGCCGATTTTGGAGAACGAAAAGGGTGGGCGAGCAAAAAGTGCGGCTTCACCGGCACACCATGCGGAGTACTGAAATCATTTTCATCTTTAATTAGTATTGTTAATAAACCCGAATTAATCCACTAGTTTATCTCCACCGTTCGCATGCATATACTTCTTACCAACATAAGGAGGACGGAAATCCAGCTTTAATCATACCACAGACAAATGCATGTGTTTAACTAGGTATGCATGAGGGAGGGCTCTTATCGAGCTCTCGTTGTTTTCTAGTGATGCAGCTTCAGCTCATCTAAATCAAACTCTGTTCCCCCCCCCCCCCCCCCCCCCCCCCCCCCCCCCC
>JAOYMO020054416.1:0-11398 GCA_025802455.2 Iodosphaeria phyllophila
TCGCAATGCGGAGGCTTACGTCAAATCCGGCGAAGTATTTGAAGACCGTCAAGCCAATTTCGAGCGACAAGTCAAAACTCAGGAACGACTCATCGGCAATGCCCAGATCATCGCCGATGCCATCGGAGTTGAGATGCCCGATATGAAGGATGCCGGCGATGCGTCAGCAGCCTTCAATGGTTCTATTGGCTTAGTCAAGACGGGGGAATATCTACGCGGCCAAAGCGACGGTGCAGGCATCTGGGAAGACGAAGAGGAGCGACGCTTCTACGAAAATCTCGTAGACTTGAAAGGCAAGGTTCCCGGTATCCTCCTAGAAGATGGCAAGAAAAAGAAGCCCGAGCTCGATGAGCAGGTTGGTAAGAAAATCGACACTAGTGCTTCCGATGTGGCAAAGTCAATCGAAGCCAGCGACGACGCATCCACGGCTATCGCCAACAAAACCATCGGCGCCCAAGTGGATGCACTTCTTATTCGCCTCCCGGAGCTCACAAGCAAGGACGCCGTTGACAATACCTCAATCGACTTCTGCTTCCTGAATTCCAAGGCCTCACGTAACAGATTAGTCAAAGCCTTAACCGAGGTTTCAAAGAGCCGAGCCGATCTTCTTCCTTATTGGGCTCGACTGGTAGCAACGCTCGGCCAGTACATGCCTGATATTCCAAGGGGGCTCGTGGAATATCTAGATGGCGAGTTTCGCAGCCTTCAGCGGCGCAAGGAAAAAGACTTTTTGGGCCAGGTTCGGTTGATCAATATTCGATATCTGGCCGAGCTCACCAAGTTCGGCATCGTTCCCGAACACGTGGTTTTTCACTGTTTGAAGAACAGTCTGGACGATTTCTCGAGAATGAATATTGAAATCATCTGCTATTGGCTTGAGAATTGCGGACGATATTTGCTGCGCAACGCGGACACGTCGCCGCGCATGTCTACATTCTTGGAGACCTTGCAACGCAAAAAATCAGTACACCACATCGGCCAGCAGGAGCGCATGCTCATCGAGAATGCCATATACTACGTGGATCCACCGGAACGCGCCTCGATCCAGCAGAAAGAGCGCACCCCCTTGGAGCAATTTGTTCGCCAGCTGATCTATGTGGATATGACCAAACGCAACTACACCAAGATCCTCAAACAGATCCGCAAGCTGCACTGGGAAGAGTCCGAGGTGGTGGCTGCTCTTGCCAAGGTATTTTCGAAGCCTTACAAGGTTAAGTACGGCAGCATCCACATTCTGGCCATTCTCCTCAGCGCCATCTACCGCTATCACCCCGACTTTGTGGTCATGGTTATTGACAACGTGTTGGCATCGGTTTCGCTTGGTCTGGAGCAGAATGACTTCAAATTTAACCAGAAGCGCATCGCTGAAGTCAAGTATCTGGGAGAACTGTATAACTACCGAATGTTAGAGCACCCCGTTATCTTCGATACATTGTACAAGATCATGACTTTTGGCCATGGTACGTTCTCGGGTCATTCTCGAGTCATCCATTTCAAGAAGAATTGATTCTAACAGTTTCTCCAGGCGGCGCCCCTATCCCAGGCAAACTGAATCCCTTCGACATGGAAGATGACTTCTTCCGGGTTCGTCTCGCTGCGACCGTTCTTGAAACGTGCGGTATGTTCTTTTCCAAAGGAGCAGCTGGCAAGAAACTGGACTATTTCCTATCCTTCTTGCAGGTTAGTTGCCCTAAAGTTTCTGGCTTATAGTCTGTTCTGAGCTATTCGTGCTGACGTTGGCAGTATTATATCTATACGAAACTACCGTTGCCTATGGACATTGAATTCATCGTCCAAGATATATTCTCTATGACCCGCCCACAGTGGAAACTGGCGGCCAACCTCGAAGAAGCTGCGAAAGCTTTTCAACTGGCGGTTGCCCAGGACCAGAAAAATGCCGGGCTCGACAAGGCAGGAGAGCGTGAGGATGACAGCGGCGCATCCTCGGACGAGGACAGAAGGGTCGAGGCTGACGGCGATGATGTACTGCCGGAGGCCGAGGGTGACGAAGACTCGGACACCGAAGTAGACGAGTTTGAGGTGGGTCGTGGGGCAGATCAAGTATCCTTTTTTTCTGTCTTCCTTTCTTTTACTTCATTCTCACTTCAGTTCTATCACAGGATGCCGAAGATCCATCGCAATCGTCTCGAGATACCGAATCCGAGGAGGAATCGATCGTCGTCACAAGGAAAGCGGCAAAGATCGACCCCGAGGAGGATGAGGAATTTGAGCGTGAGTATCAGAAGGTGATGGCTGAAAGTATAGAGTCAAGAAAATTCGATCGCAAGCCCATGTTCGACGTCCCGCTCCCCATGCGGCCCAAGAATCGCGAAAGCCCGACCGCAAATGGCGTCGAAGAAGAAGTCCAAGAAACCCAGAATACCACAATGGCTTTCTCTTTGTTGACCAAGAAAGGCAATCGCCAGCAGGTACGTCTTCCCGAGTGAAGTTTCGAGCAATGTGTATGTGGGACAAAAACTGACGTGTGATAGACGCGCACTGTGGCGCTGCCATCAAATTCCTCGTTTGCGATCGCTATGAAAGATCAGCAACGGGCGGAGAAGGCGGAGCAGCAACGTATCAAGGATTTGGTCCTCGATTATGATCGTCGGGAAAACGAGGACAACAATGGTGATACCACCTCGACATCTTTAGTGTCCAATACAAATTTTCACACCTCAAAACATTCAGGTCACGAAAGAGCGGCGCTCTACCACTCCAATCGCTCCGAGAAGCAAGGAAAAGATCGCGCCGGTCACCGCGGGCGCAAGTTGCAAATGAACGACTTCGATTGGTATGGAAAATCTAGTAGCAGGAAAGCGGCACAAGCGAAGGACCTTCCTTGACCGCCCCTAGGTCCATACTCCCCATGTTGATGTACTGGACAGAGTCATTGCACCAGGCTTAGTGGCTATGTGGAAATTCAGCGATGCCTGAAGCCTAACTTTCAGGCCGGAATTAGGTTTCAGCACGGAGGGGCATCCTTGGCGCTAGCATATAGGGTCACTCATTATTGTCATTGGCGGAGAATACTACTAACATTGGTTTGCCGGGGGTACAATTAGGACCTGAGCATGCTTCTGCTTCATAAGCTAAAGGAACGTCTATGATTGTTACGACACGCAACGTTAGAAGCAATGCGCATATTCGAAAGAAATTCCCGATACGATCATCTGCTAGGTGAAGATCGAGTTCTCCAGCGTCGAATTCACAACCAGAAATATGGCCAGTCAATGAAACCAGACGGTTGCTACTGAATCTAAACGACCATTTTGCGCCTAAGCGAATCAGAGCTTGCGAGGAGGCGCAATGATTTCTCAACCATAGAAAATGCGACGGGCGATCTTTTCTAGAGGGAGTGCCGTGCCGACGCCTGCACGAAGATTCGAGAGGAGAGTTGCAGTTGAAATTGACCATTATCGAGGAAGGGCCCCGTGGCAAGGGGAGGTGGCCAAGAAAACAAAGCACGCTTTTCTCGGCCGTGAAGGTGGAGATGTGTGGAGGAAGGGTGCTCCCAGACTAAGCAAACTTCTCCCAAATTTGTTCATGGGGTACCTACCGTCTTTACAACGAACCTAGTGAGGCGAAAGTTACCTGATGCTGGACGCCCGATGCAGAGGGTAAGTATGGTTACGCAGCCTTAAAATATGGACAATACTACACACTCGTTTACCACATGGTCGGTCCCTCATGGCAGGCGTTAAATTGCCGCGATAATTTCTGTCTCATGTTGCTGCAACTTTCCTTATCTTACTATTGTGTCCGCACGGCGCTGGCGTAGACATGGTTTTTCTTTCATTGTGAGGATATCAGCGCTGCTTGTGTTACCGCAATCCTTTCATGCACCAACAGACGGATTACGCGAGTAAAGAGGTATTGCAAGTCGCTACGTGACTGTGGAGCTTGACGCTACTTGATGTTGGCTCGCTCATCCCCTTCTGTTTTTCACTACCTGCCCCTCTCGAACCTTCCATTGGGTTAGTCATTATTACCAAAATCTAGTGTTGGTATGATAAATCACCTATTCAGGTCGCATTGCAATGCATGTGTGCGTGGTGGTAAAGATGGACGATGATTAATCTCTACCCGACTGATTACAGAGCCCTAACCGTGTTGAACTAGAAGCGGGGTGCACCTCGAGCGGGATCGCGAAACCCCTTGAGCGAATAAGTAGGATCTGCCATTGACAGTTGAATAAGCTCGGTAGGGCGACCTGCTCACTTATTCAACAAATGAGGGAAGATTCTATCTATTTTCTTAACAGGTTCTGCGGCCCCGCTCCAGGTGCATCCCGCTCCTGATCCGACACGGTTAGTATTCATCCTCAAGGTGGTGAGCCTTGTCTTGGTGTGGATCCAATCAATTCTATTCGTTCCAACACTTAATTTACATGCCTTTCTAGAGCCTTGCACGCTTTATTGCGGCTAAGCGCTGAACTACAATGTGTTGAGCAATGATCGTATTCACCCCTGTCGACCCAATAGAGCTACCGGTACCTGAACAAGAGAAGGCCCCCCATAACTGCCGTGGAGCAACAGGATACCTTGACATATGCTCACCAGAGCCCTGGTTCGATGGGGACCACAATACCCTTCGATTCGCCATCCTAAAATCGAGCCACGGCCGGTATATGCCTAATTCATACTGTAGAATCGGTTTTTTGCAGGCTCGATGTTCTTGTATTTTCCCAGTAATTAATTTGAAGGCTGGAAGTCGGGACCAGAGATCCTCCAACGGGGCGATCCAGATGTAAAAACGATAAGGAAAACACCCCTAAGATTCCCGATTTAACACAGAGTTCATAGAGTTTGAGCGCCACATTTCTAAATATGGGAGGCTCTGTGCCCAAAGTGAGCTACTGTCTCAGCGGCTCCGCTGACCGTGGACATGCTATGACATCAAGCCCACATAACGCGGCACTGACTGGCGTTTGATCATTGTGAGGAGATATGACGCCGACTTCAGGCTTGGCAGGTCGTGAATGGCATTCCTCTTCATAGGTTGACTAAGGTTCCGGCCCTTTTGGCAAATTGCTTGAAAGTCTCTTGGTATTGATATGATAGGGTTTTCCTATGGGAAACTTGAGCAAAATGCTGAGATCAATTCTCTAGCCGTCAGGCCAAATAGTCGCTCGCTCGTCCTAATCAACTCTATACCGAGGAGCCCTATTGTTATTCTAAAAGATGCTGCATGTTTGAAAGGACGATTTGCCTGAGGCGCACTGAACCAGGTGCCAACTGACAAGCCACAATTGAGACTCGCTCCGAGATTCATCCACAAGTCAAAACTCTCGTTTTCTCCACCGCCTCGTTGGTACTTAGTTTGATGTAATCAAGGTCCCACGTTGCTAACGGACTTCAACGGGCGTTGCTCTACATACGGCGCACAGCTGGTCAAGTTACTAGCTCGTCGTCTGTGTCTGTCTAATTGCCTAGGTTAGCGTTAAAAGGTGGTTCTAGCATTTAAGCAGCCCCCTTTTCAACAAACCGCCTTTATCGATAGATCGGTTGACTAAGATGTTTGCCTATTCGCAGCACTAAGACTAACAAAACGAACTGTTTCAGTTTGCTTGGCTTTTTTCAACTTTCGCGGTCTGCGTTGGCACGGAGAAATTACCAACAACTTTTCAACCGGATCAAATGCGTCTCGTTCAATTCGTCTCATTCACTTGTCATTCGTTATTTAGGCCAGTATTTCATGCCTTCATATTCTCTAGAACACCTTCTCTCCAAGGCAACCGTTCAGGTCGGTATAACTATCAAGTCTCTCCCTTCTATAGGTCGGCGATCAGATCACTTATCTTTTTTGGAACACGAACGGAGCTTAAGGTGGCCGTATTTTTGGCTTGCAAGCTGCTGTGGCACCTCGGGTTGTGTCAAGAGAGAAAAAAGCCAAGCTTCGGTGTATTCCTCCTCGGCTCGGATACTTGCAGTAACCGAGACAAGATTTGAGGGGCTTCATCTACCTACAAAGAGTTTTCTATCGCGCTCCTCCCTTGTGCCTCGCTTTCGAAGAGGAAGCGTAGGTGAGCGGTCCGATCTGAGCCTCTAAAATCCAACATGACGGCGAATATTAGCCAGACATGGCCTGCAAAAGATGTAAGTGGCAAAGCTCTCACAGGACTAGGATAGAATTTAGCCACTAATCCCACCCAGATTATATTCACGACCATCGTAGGTCTCGTTATGCTCGCCGCCCTCCTTGAATGGTTCCTGTGGATAGCGGCGTTCATGTACTGCCTGGTCAAAGTTTTTCAGAAAGCGGAGCACTGGACAGTTAGGCTTTTAGCAACCATGATTGGGATTCTGTTTCTTGGCTTCAGGTAACCTAAATCATGACTGGAACCAAATATTAAATCTTCCGGACTAACCTCATGCTCAGAATCGTCTTCTTGCCAATCATGGTCGTCACGTTGCCGTTGCCAAGTCAAATCACACAGTACTGGCCTGAGGGGCTCGTCTCGTCTCTACAATGGTTTGCCTTTTGGTCATTTTCGGCTTTGTTGACAATACCTTGGCTGTTCTGCATTTATCAACTGGTTACTCACCAGCTCGGAAGAACGAAACGGATGCGTCTAGCTTTGGATGAAATCTCAGCACCCAAATGTGTCATTGTTATGCCTGTCTACCAGGAGGACCCGGACGTCCTAGTCACCGCCATCAACTCCGTTGTCGATTGTGATTATCCTCCTTCCTGCATCCACGTTTTCCTCTCTTTCGACGGCGATCAAGAGGATGAGCTTTTTCTCAAGACCATCGAAAATCTAGGCGTGCCCTTGACACTGCAATCTTATCCGAAGAGTATCGACGTGACCTACCGGGCAGCCCGAATCACGGTCTCGAGGTTTCCTCACGGAGGCAAGCGACATTGCCAGAAGCAGACATTCAAGCTTATCGACAAGGTTTACAAACAATATCTCAAACGCAACGACAATCTCTTTATCTTGTTCATCGACTCAGACTGTATTCTGGATCGAGTCTGTCTTCAGAACTTTGTCTACGACATGGAGTTAAGTCCTGGCAATCGCCGGGATATGTTGGCCATGACAGGCGTCATCACGTCGACAACCAAGTCCCACAGCCTCATCACATTGCTACAGGATATGGAATACATTCACGGCCAACTTTTCGAACGCACTGTCGAGTCTGGTTGTGGTGCAGTTACTTGCTTACCAGGAGCCTTAACCATGCTTCGGTTCTCGGCCTTCCGGCGAATGGCCAAGTATTATTTCGCGGACAAAGCAGAAGAGTGTGAAGATCTTTTCGATTTTGGCAAAAACCATTTGGGCGAGGACAGGTGGCTTACCCATCTCTTCATGATTGGGGCGAAGAAAAGGTACCAGATCCAAATGTGCACATCAGCTTTCTGCAAGACAGAAGCTGTTCAAACGATGAAATCTTTGATCAAACAGCGACGTCGATGGTTTCTTGGTTTCATCACAAACGAAGTTTGCATGCTGACGGATTGGCGCTTGTGGAAACGATATCCCATCCTTGTTGTGGTGCGATTCATGCAGAACACAATCAGGACGACGGCTCTTTTGTTCTTCATCATGGTTCTAGCTATCATCACGACTACGAAAAAGGTTGCTGACCTGCCCGTCGGTTTCATTGGCGTTTCTTTGGGTTTGAACTGGCTCATGATGATCTATTTCGGCTTGAAGCTTCAACGGTTCAAAATCTGGCTCTATCCCATGATGTTCATCATAAACCCCTTTTTCAACTGGTATTATATGGTGTATGGAATCTTCACAGCCGGGCAGAGGACGTGGGGTGGGCCTCGAGCCGATGCTGCCACGGCCGATGCAAACACCACACCGGCGCAAGCTATCGAAAATGCCGAGAAAACTGGCGACGAACTCAATGTGGTCCCTGAGACTTTTGTCCCTGCCACGATTGCTAGAAAGGGAAGTATCAAGAGGTCAAACAGTAAACTTCTGCCTCCTGACCGAGTCGAGGGCAAGTTTACGGCCCCGGAGAGAAAGCTGAACGGCCTTTATACTCAACCAGAGGAGTCCACTCTAAGTGTATACCAAATCGGTACTGCATCACTCATGCCTTATCCGAGCTCCAATGCCGGGGCTCGCAGATCCTTCGAGAGCTTCGTCACCTCCTACACCAATACCAACTCGGTCTATCTACCACGAAGAGTTGAGAGTCTCATGAACGAGGAAGATCGGAGGAAGTACGAGCTTGCCCAGAGGGGCGGTCATCAGGTTGAACTGATCTAAGTCAAGAGATGGCGAAGACTAAAAAGTTATCATTTTGAGGTTCCATGAATCAAGCAGTTTAACCAACGAAAAATCCCATATTGAACTTTAGACCCAGTTCCGTTTTATATGCATGATTTGTGTATTTTCCCGGTGGAGACGTCTATACTGGTAATCCATAGCTTATTTGCAGTGGTCACTCATGTGTCTGGGAAATTTCGACACATCTTAACTTGGGGTTGGCAGTCCGTCAGTCTACAAGGCGTACCGGTACTTTTGAATGACATGAGGGTGCTTCACGAATTAGATGCTGGTCACTACAGCTGATAGAAACGGCACATCATTGAGTCGTGCTACGAAATCCTAACTAGTTTATCACAAAAGTTCACAATTGAGTTTAATAAATCGTGATAGGTGCTTCTCCTTGCCATACTTGAACCCACCTCGTCCTTATTCTTGATGATGTACATGTTGTCTTTTTCGCTTTAACGATCATCCTGCCTCATCATGTCTTATGTTGGTCGCTCACACCCATGCGTTCTGATTTTGCTCGAAACGAGAAAGACCGACATCGAAATAAGAGAGGAGGCATTACGATCTTCAGAGGGGTAGACGAGTGAGTGTCACAGGCGACCGTATCTCGGCCATCTACTACTACTTGCGTTGTGGCGATGCCAAGACAGCGTCTACTTTTCAGATTGGCGGCACTAGGGCGAACGCCGCAGCCGTGCAAGTCTGACGTCCTCCTGGCTCCTCGTATCTCGCAACCCACAGTCCGAACACCGGGCCTTTTGTCGGTCATATCGCACGGGTAGTAGCCGAGCGCCACTGTGCGAGCTTCGCCAGGGCAGCGCTCGGTCAGGAAATCTGATGGCTACTTTAGTGATTCGTTCGGCATGAAAACCGGCTTGCTCGCTAATTGCATTACGGTTCGAATTTCCCTGGTTACCGGCACCAGACACGTGACATCTAGCCCGGATATGTCATGTCCTATTTCCGCAGGTAACAGGATCCTGTTCGTGAAGAGGAGAAGTTGAACCTTATTAGACGGTAGAAATGATCACGCTAATAACGGAGTTTATACTGTTGGTATCCCTAAGTTAGCTTATACATATGTATGATTACTCATGTCGGATACAATGAATGAAAGACAGGTAGTTCTAACAGAGAGTCGAAACTGTTCCAATATTTTGGTAGTGGTAAACGTTGAGAATCGGATACTTCCCACCTTCCCCCTTGTTTCTATCCGGCAGGCTCATGGGGTCAAATCATTCTCACTTTACGTCTTTCAGGAAAAGAATATAGGCCAGTCTTCAATCCTCAGTTTTCTGGAAAACTCCAGGAATCCAAACCCGTGTCTTTTTTTGGAAACGGGATCATGTCCAGTTTCGTTTGGCTCCGCAGATCTACCCATGTTGTGTATCGGGTAGTCAATGATACTGTGAATCCTAGCTTAATGAGCGGTAGAGCCTCTCACCTCATCCATGATCGCGACGCCTGCGGTCGTGATGGTTGCATCTGGCTCGCAAAGTCGCCTATGATAAAATTGCAAAGGGAAAATTTCAACTTATTTCTGCCATGTTGATGGTAGTTAGCCCATTTGTATTATTCGTACGTTGAAGGATACCATGGACAATGTATGTTCTATTTACACCTGCCATGAGCATGCCAATGAGAGCATGCGAGCTAGTAGGATCGCCTCTACAAGTGAATTCTGCGCCCATGAGAATATCGATCATATCCTTGTTGCCCGGTAGAATGTGAGATATGTAGCACCAAGCCACTCTCTTTGTTCGAGGTTATTACGACAATTGCGTTCAGGCATTTCACCAGAAATTCCCAATTGAATTTGCGAGCTCAGGAATAAAGTGCACTAAAGCGATGAGAAGAGTGAGAATCTATCATCGGTGACAACTATGGAGGTAGCGTCAGGCCCGAGGACCTGTTGCGCATACTCGTGTCACGATAGCGGTGTCAGTGGGCAGAATGCACAGATCCATCGACTTTGGACCTGGCGAGCAGGGCGTCATAGCGGCGCCTGCAAATCAATTCCACTATCGCTGCAACTCTATGATCCTTTTTCCAAATCACTAGTGCCGCACTTTGGAGCATCAGTTTCACCTACGAAACTCGAAATTTCGTAATCGTTGCTCCAACGATTCTCCCATGTTTTCCGCACTGCGCTCCAGTAATACGCCTCATTGCCCCGTGCATGATTGCAATGGGCTGTCCCGCTAAAACGAACCACCAAACTCTTAACGCCCAACGACGCTGCACTCTCATCTGCGTGCGCCTCAACATCGCCATGCCATATGAGGTCATCATTCTCCGAGAAAATGTAGGTTCGAGGCACGTGAGAAACCGCTCCAGCCATATCAGCCCCTCCAATTACCTGGCGGCCCAAGTTAGAAGGGGTTACAAGGTTCCAGAGTGTAGCATCGTTCAGAGCCCGCCGAGTCTTGTGTATGGGATTATTGTCAAAACCGACGATGACACTGTATAGTACCCATGCGACGCCCACAACGACAAATCCGAAGATATAACCCACGGCCCGGACCACAGGGTTCAGAGGGAGGGAGCGTTTGAAGGCGGCTATGTTGCTTCCAAAACGTGCACGACCAGGGGTGCTGTCGAAGATGAAGGCGCCTACCGGAAGTTTGTCCTTGCCCCCACTGAGCTGACGGTATGCTGTCGCGAGACAGACAGCTTTGTTGGAGCCGCCTTCCGAGAAAGCGTGAAGCAGAATTCGTTGTCCCTCTCTATCACCACTGTTGTTGTTACGCCAGCTCCGAGCACGTCCCTGGATGTATGCTACAGCGGGGCCGAGAACATTGGCCTTGTGATCGGTTGAATGGAATGAAAGATCGTCGATATGCGTCGTTACAACCATTATAGAAGACTTAGGGTACAGTTCATTGTAGGCGGCCGTATATTTTATGATGTGTTTTTTGTTGGCCCCAGTCCAAGAAGCGATGATGACGAGTTCGGGGTATTCTAAGTTTTGCTCTTCATTTGCGGTTGATAATGATGGCATTAGCGCACAAGGCGGTGCCGTTGAAGGATTGTATCGATCGTGCTGCGGCTCTTGGATCCAGATCGAGGGACTAAGGCTTGCAAACCCAGCTGAAGCTAGTGTATGAATATCTCTGCCCATGATGTTGATGTAGATCAGGATTATCCTCTTGAATA
>JAOYMO020054598.1:0-11394 GCA_025802455.2 Iodosphaeria phyllophila
AGGAAAAGAGAGTTATCAAAAGAGAGAAACTCAAAAAGGACAATGGAGACCAGGATCACAGGACTCTATGCTAAATCGTTTAGAGTTAGAATTTGCTCCGTTATTTGGAAACAGGGCAGTTAAAAATTCCGATCACTTAAAAGTATATGAGATGAATTCAATTATAGAAGATTTTAAAACTTCTAAACCATTCCTCTTTATTCTTAATCCAAAACAACCAGACCAACTATATGATTATTTTACACTAGACGGCGATAGCGTAGATGTAACCTACGATGACCAAGGGTCTGTATTATATTCTCTGTCTTTGAAGGAGTTAAAATGAGTGCTATCCCAAAATCAAGAACCGCATTTAGCGATGATACAAGGGCTTATAATGATCAAACATTAATCGAGTCTTCTAATGAAATTTCAGTATGTCAAAAAGTTGACATGTCTATGGGTGGAACACCAGACCCATCAGGACTGGGCTTATATAAAACTACGACCACCGCTTATAATAAAACAACTAAAACATTTACCTGCTCATCGGCAGCAGAAGCGGCAAAGTTTTTAGAGGGTGATGAAGTTGTTATTTATTCTACTAGCGATACAAGTCGTTTCAGCAAGGTAAAGAACTGCGTTAAGTCCGTTACAGGATCTTCGGTAGTAGTTTATGGATCAGTTCCTGATATTGATGGTAACTTAATTATTGAAAAAAACTTAGTCTTTCGGGTATCTAATTTAAATGTTTATAGAGTAGATAGTTATGGAATCCCTAGATTCTATTCAGCCATCGCAGGACTTTCTACTATTGAAATTTCTATCGGTGAAATTAATGAATACGAATGGAAACGCTCCGACTATTCTTTCACAGTAGATAACTTTGACCATAAATTTGATCCCTTCCTTCCTGGTGGAGACCATTATACTACTTTCGCATTAAGAGAAGTAGAAGTTTTCCTAGGCTTTACGGGAAGAACTGGAGAGATGTTTATTAAGAATAAACTAATTTTCTCTGGTGTAACTAATCTTAATAACGGTATTAGTGAAGAGGATGAGAGACTAAAAATTACTGCTTACGATAAATCATATGTTTATAACATTCCTGTTTCTTTAAATAAATTTAAGCCGACCGTATTTGACCAAGACTTTGCGGGCAAACCAATCCCAGTTATTTATGGCGACTATACTGTATCTGGTAAATATATTGGAAACATTCCCCGCCCATTTATTCCTGCTATTTTATGGGACTACACTATTACGACAAGAAAATCTCTGGTCGTTTTACCTGCCTCCGTCTTGGGAATTTCTAGAGGGCTATATGTAGAGGCTAGGTCAACTAGCGAAACATATGACGGCTATCAGGTTGAGGTTCTTTATTCTAATGAAGAACAAGTCGCTGCCTATACGCCCGTATGCGTAGAGACTTCTTTACCTGGAAGTAAGGCTAAATTTACAGTTACTTGCTATCGTGGAAAAAGAACTAATGGAAAATTATTCTGTTCATCGGAATGGATTGGTTTATGTTTAATCAGTAATACTAATTTTAATAGTAAGTTCGTAGTCTCTAACGCAACAGCGGAGCCAGTTCTTTATTATAAAAATTTAGTTCTTCCCGCTAGAGATTATACGGGTGAAATTGCTGAAACTAGAGTATTCTATACTTTCGGTGGAGCATCGGTTAAAAAGGCTTTCTTTAAAATATGTTCAAATGGATTATCTACCGATACATCAGGTTACGGCATATGGTTTAATAAAGGCTCTTATGATGACCAAGCGGCATGGGAAGCCAACACTAATAGAATCGGCGGGACTAATGTTACGGTTGACTGGGACCCGTCTAATGGGCAGGTAATCGTTACTATGCCTGGTGGTTGGGTTGATTCCGACATCTCTAAATATAAAGCATATGTCTGGGTTAAAGGACCAACTCTTTCTACATCTATTCAAACTGATACAGACCTTCTTTTAAACTACGGTAATAATTCTCAAGTCATCGCTACGGTTAATGGCATGAATTTTACTGAACAAGATTCTTCAGGTAATGGTTCGGTTGGTAAATACTTGGGTAAAGCGGCACCTCATGAATCTTCTTTCCCTCTAGGTGGTTCTAAAACTATCTATCCTTATGTTGATTTAACTAGAACTGTTAAACGAAGAATCTGTAAAACCTTTTTAGGTATTGAAATTGATTGCTGGTATGATACGACTTATTCTCTACAAAAAGATTGGGCAGCAATCTACTATACACATAAAAGAACTACTGGGATTCATGCTAAAAGTTTTATCTATGAGATGGAACTTAATGACCGTCAATCCGAATACGCTACTACATACGCTAGTGATTTTCCAGGTAAAAGTTTAAGAGCGTTTAACGCATCTACTAGATACTTGGCGGCATTTGGCGAAGATACTGGGGCGGCTAAAACTAACTACTTTACTATCTATCTAGATAAGGATGGATATATCACGGTTAATTATGGCGGATTAATTACTAAAGCATCTAGTTTAAATATAGATGAATTTAACCCTAAAATTTATGGGATCAAAGTAGTTAAAGATATATCGGCAGGAAATAAAATAAGAATTTATGTAAAGAAAATTACTGATGCGGTCGGTTATTCGGAAGTTTCTTATTCAGCCCAACCAACTCTAACCGATTCAGTTCCTGCTTTAAACTATCTAATTGTTGGTAATTCTTCAGTTGACCCTAGTTATTCTTCAGGTGGATTCTTTGGCGATGTGGGAATGGTTCGTTTTAGAATGAATCAAACCACTTTTAAACATGAGTCATATACCCGTTATGGCGTAGTTCAAGATAATAATGACATCGTTCAAATCGCTAAACAGATTCTTAAAATGGGCGGCGTGACGGATGATTTATTTGATACTACATGGGATAACTTCTTTAGATCAAAAGTTTCTCAACAGTATTCAGTTCGTTGCTATATGAATGATACAGAGATTAAGACGGTTGACTATGCGGTAGAATTACTAGGTCAAGTCGGATTAGTTTTAACCATGAAGGAAGACCAGGGCAAGATTAAGTTTAGTCTTATCTGGGATACTCTAGATTTTTATAAATCAACTGGGAAGCGTATTACTAGTTATGATATTGAACTGGGTTCAGTTCAAGTAGATAGAGAATTAAATCAATACTTCAATACTGCGAATGCGAAATATAATTATGATCCGACTAATGATGATCTTGCTTATTCTATTAATGATTACTATGAGCCTGCTGCCGTATTGAGAGATGGAAACTTAAACATCTGGTTTAGCCGAGAAGATAAGGGATATGGTTCATTTGAATTCCCTAATTTATATCTGTTTAACGATGTTTTAACCGCTATGAAATACAAGATAGCAAACTCTACGGCGAATGCGGAAAAGATATTCTTAAAACTTTCCTTTAGATTTTTAGATCTAAAGATTGGAGAGTTTGTTATTCTTAACCATGGTCGCTATGTGAATGTTCCTTGTCAAGTAAGAGAGTTGAAAATTGATGCTAATGGATCGTTTGTGGAAGTAACCCTACGCTCTTTAGAATCAATCCAGTTCATTGATACAGATCGTAATGTAACTTATACCCCTGTTAATTTTGACGGCGTAGGCGGCATTCAGGCTATCGCTAATATCGTTGAGAGAACAGACCCAGGAGATGTCTAATGAGTAATGAAAATAAACCCGTTGATACTGAAGAAGAACAACCTTCGCAAGAGATTGCCCAAGGAAACGAGCCCGTTAGACCACGCAGGGGACGCCCTAGAAACCCTGAAGTTCAAGGACCTAACCAAGTAGAGGCTCTATTTCAAGAGTTGATTAAGGGGCAGGTAGAGCGTCCTGATGCGGCACTGTGTTCGGAAGCAGAATTAAATGATCATAATAAACGGCTAGTTCGTCAAATCCAAATCATTCTAGATGAAGATTTTAAGATGATGAGCCTAAAGAATATCGCAAGGATTCCAACCCCGAACGGTATCCAGAAGTTTGAAATCGGTGGTTTAAGTTCGGAACAGCGAAGTCACTTGAGAGAGACTTTAAAGATTCTAGTTACGACTATAAAACTATTTGATGATGGCTCAACTGGAAATAGTCCAAAGACTGTAGAAGATTTAGCCAAGCAATTATATAAAGGTATTCCAGGTCTTAAATAAGGAGACGATATGTTTAAACAAAGATTCATGACCTTCGCTCAAGAGATGGCAGGGTCATATCCTGAAATGGTTACGATGATGGAACAAGATAATAAAACTGGTATGTTGGCGTTTCGTCGCACCCAAATGCTAGCAGATGTGGGACCTGATAAGGATTCCGTCTATGTATCTTTTCATAAAGATTCGGACCCGAAGTTTGTTTCATTTGCTACTATCTTAATTAGTAAGCATTTTAAACTACTATATATCAGTCATAATTTTTCTTTTACGCAAGACGGGCAAATGATTACGCATCCAGTGGATAGCGAAGATATGCCAGGTGGAGAGGACACTATTCAATAATGGAAAGAAATGAAGAATACGAAAGAGCCTTACTTGAGTTAGAACAGTTTTATAACTACGGTTTTGAAATTGTCCCATCTCAATTAGAAGTATTACAGGCTCTATTAGGAACACAATACAAAGAGGTCGTGCTTGTAGCAGGACGAGGCTGGGGTAAAGATTTGCTCATGGGCATGTATCTATATCACCTATGCTCTACTGAATATACAAGAGTTGCCTTTGTGTGTCCATGGTATTCTCAAATTAAAAAGTTCTTCCAACAGGTAATGAAGGGTATTAATGAGGTCACAGGAGACTACTTCATACCCCAAGGCTTACCATCGGACCCTACTTTTGAAATCGTAGGAAACGAAATAATCTTTAAAAACGGTTCTAGAATCGTTGGACTATCAGCAGATAATCCAGACGGTATGCGTGGAACCCGTGCCAATGTTATTATTATGAATGAGATTGAGGACATTCCTAAAGTAGTAATCTCAACTCAAATTTATGCTATCATTAAGAAAGCAAGTAAAGAAGATAAACCCCCTAAAATCGTTCATATCGGAACCCCAAAGGGTAAGCGTCATCTATTTGAAAAGTTCGTAGAGGGTTTACATAACCCTACGGACAGAACTAAACGATGGTATAATCCAATGAAATTAAATAAGGATTGTATTTCTTTTCATAGAACTTATTTAGATAACGAACGCTCTTCTTTAGATTTAGAATTAAATAAAAATCAAATGACTCCAATTCAATTCCGTCAAGAGATTATGGCAGAGTTTTTGGATGAGTCCGAAATCTTCTCTAACCTAGAAGCCGCATTCTTTATGGTAGATTTAGGTATAGATTCTATTGTCAACTACTGGGCTACACCGCCCGTAGTTAATAGAAAAGAAGGAAATAATGTTATCCCTGGACACAAGTATGTGGCAGGATACGATTTAGCGAAACAAAAAGATTGGTCGGTATTAACTATCATAGACTGTACTGATGGTAAGATGGTTTACTTTGAACGATTCCAAAAGATTGATTATGTGGCTCAAGCACAGAAGGTTATCCAGACATGTACTGAATATAATAATGCCTCCTTAATGTATGACTCTACTGGGGTTGGACAGGGTGTGGGAGATTTTCTTCATGACCAAAATAAAAATCCAGACATGGCAATTTGTGGTAAGTATTTTACTAATGAATCTAAAGCCGATTTAATTGAGAAGTTAGTTATTCGTGTTCAAAAAGATAAAGAATGGATCGCACAGATTCCCGTTCTTCAGTCGGAATTACAATCACTTAAAGGTGATAGAACACCTCTGGGAAAACCTACCTATAAGGCTCCTGAAGGGCAGCATGATGACTGCGTTATGTCTTTAGCATTGTGTAATTTATTATATATTGATGAGACTAATTCGGGCGGTGGGGTAGTATCTTTACAGATATTCTAATCTTCAAAGATTATTAAATTTTCTGGATTACTATATTTTCTAATAGCGGGAATAAAACACATGCGAATTCTTTTGTCGTCTTTTATTTCTTGACTAATTAATAGATAATTAAAACGATGTCCCCGAACTTTATCTACATTATCTAGGCTAAAAAATGATATTCTTGAACCATTAAAAAAGGTTATATGATCATGCTTTACATCAAGAAAATATGTATTATCTATATCTTTTAAAAAGAAACCTATTTGTCCATATACGGGAAGAACAATTCCGATTCTAGTTCCAGCAGTTTCGGAGCAAGTCTTACAAAGAAAATCAAAATAATACTCTAAATTTTTTGTATCTAATAATCTATCTATATCAATTTTCATTTTTGAACCTTTACATATTCGTCAAATACTTTATTAACATATTTAGAACCGTCATTAGAATCGCTACGACCACGGTTGTAAGCATTCACCGCACGAGCCCAGTTGCCATATCGCTTATATTGCCACTTCAAATAAAGCCCAGCATAATATATATTCTTGTCAGGACTCATCAAATCTTTTTCTGTTAAATGAGGGTTAAACTGTCTAGCGGTCTTTAATTTAACCTGACAGATTCCATAACTTTTAACCCCGTTTTTCTCTACGGTAATAACATTACGATGGTGGGTTTCAACCATACAAACCGAATCCAGTAAGTTAATTGGAAGATTAAGATTTACACTAGTCATTAAAAATAATATATAATAAATAATTACTCCGATATGTATATCTCTTTAAGCGACTCACACGGAACAACATAAACATAGTCGTCACCATGATGGATATAGCACTGCTTTGGCTCCTCTTGAGGAGGGTTAGCACAGCCACTTAAAAGAAGGGTTAAAATTAAGTATCTCATTTCTCTTCAATCTCTTTAACGCAAGAATAACCGAATCCTGATTTAACTAGGATTCCGCCCTTGTCATGACACTGATTTGATCGTTTATTATAATGACTTGCTGTAAGTAAAAAGAAGATAGCCACAGCCGTCATTAAAAGATAAAATCTAACATTGCTCATAGACGCTCCACTAAAAAGAACATCTTATTATTTTGTTTAAGTTTCTTCTCACGGAACGATACACGCCCGCTATAGAAGTTAACAAACAACGGATCGGATAAATAATAATCCCGAACCGCAATAGTAGGGACAGTAATTAGAACCCGAAGATTCTTATCAGCGTCCAAAGATTTAATGAGGTCCTTTTTAAATACTTCTAACTTCTCGTTCGTAGTCACTTTACTGCTCCCGTTATATTGATTAAGTCTAAATTGAATCCACCACTCTTTAAGCATATCACTTCTTCTTTACGATTTCAATAACTAAACACTCCGTCAGTTCATCATAGAATTGATTTGAGATTTCGTTATCCGAACGAAGGGCAAGATAATCAAATACCTGCTCTTCTATAAGTTTTTCTGTTTCAGCGTTTAGGAATGATTGTTTAATATAGATGTCCAGTTTAATTCCATGATTATAGAAGTCTAAAAGAATTAAAGAGTTTTTTTCACTAGTCAAATCTTCTTTACTTGAGATGGAAATAATATGAATCCAAGTCCCTCTAATTTCCTTTACGAAAATATCTTGATACTCTGCGAATGATTTAGTGCGTCCCATACGAGTCCCCTTTTACTATCGTCATAACTGCGATAGAGTCTTTATCTTCATCGTTATAATAGTGCGTTACAAACATTTTATCCGAATTTCTAATAGAATCAAATGCTTTTAAGAATAAGTTAAAATCACCAACATACATCATTTTAGTATCTTGCTGTTCATGTTTAAGATTAATGAATCTAAAAATGGTGGCATCTTTAAGCGATGTTAAAAGATGGTTAAATTCGTTCAGGCTATCTTTATGAATCTCAAAAGAAATCTGGTCGGTATCGGTGGCGAGGAAGGCACAGATGTTAATATAAATCTGTTCATAAGTTTTAGCCTCTTTAATAACTATGTGTTTATCTTCACTTTTTAGATCAATAATCATATATCCTCTTTCCGCAGAGCCTCCGCCCCTACTTCAATTCCCGAGTCTTTTCGGGGGGAGGGTTGCTTGTATGACTAACTTTAAAACAAATAAAAAGCCTTGTCAAGTAAATAAACGCAAAAAATTGCGTTTTAGATTAAATAAATACATTTATAGGTTATAAGGAGTGTATCAAAATGAGACGGGAAATTTTAATTATAGCAATGTTGGCGTTATGTGGTTGTGCTCAACCTGACAAGGATACGGAGGGTTATTACATGGCTAATCTAATAGACCCTACGGTTCAATCCTATTACGATGGGTTCATCAAGGAAGCCCGTAATAGAGGGTTAGAAATCTCTTATAAGACTATTATAATCCAGTATAATCCAAAGTTAGAAGTCGCTGGGAGATGTACTTATAACCCTAGAAAACAGATAGAACTTAATGAGACATATCTCAAATTTGGAATTAATTACTACGGAGAATGGTATAAGGAATATGTTATTTATCATGAACTGGCTCACTGTCTCCTAATGATAACTTCTCATATTGATTCTAATTATAATCTTATGATGACTGGACCGCCACCATTGGACTTTGATTATGTGGCAAAAAAGAAATACTATCTAGATGTTTTATTCAACGAAACTTATTATCAATACAACAATAAATAAGGTTCTTTAAGGTTCCGCAATTTTTTGCGTATTTACATATAAAAAAGGGTTATATGTAGGACGCAATTTTTTGCGTTTATTAAAGGCTACTATATTTCTGTCTATCATTTTTGATATGGTGCTTACGCAATTTTTTGCGTTATAGTAGACAAAGAAAAAGGACAGAGATATTTTGGGGTGTCTCTGTCCTTTAAAGGAGGCTGGCGAATGAATGCCAGTCTTTTAATGTATATTTTAAATGGAATTATTAATGGATAGTTGAGGTTTTAACTTTATAAATCGTATTATAAGCGTTAAAAAAACGACTATCTAAAATTTTAAGAATAAGGTTATCACCATCTATCATACGCTTACTTACCCAAGTCTTTCCATGAATGTCATTTCTGCGTAATTCCATAATTAATAAATCTAATTCTTCATTCTTTACATCTTCGGAAAAAATATATTCTATATGACGGGGAATGGACTTTTTAAATACATCAGTAATTAATCGCATCTTTTCATGGATATTATTAATAGTTCTTTTCGGTGATTTAGATAACATCTTAACAATGTTTTTAGTCGCCGCTGCTTTGCCAGGGATTCCATGACCCCAATTTCTACCCGCAATGTTTTTAGAAAATAACGCTAATAATTCTTTTTGAAGTTTTAAGTTACCTACTAATTTTAACTTTAAATCCGCAGGTAATTTATACTCAATATACTTAAATAAATCATCATCTCTTTTACTTAATTGACTAACATTGGAACGGTTGAAAATAATGTTTAACATCGTTTTAGCAAAGAAATGATTAATATAACTATTAGCCAGAGCCGATACCAACTTATCACCCTTTACAGATAGGTCTAAAAGATAGTCAAAATCAATGTCCTTTTTTAGGATTCTAGAGTTGATTTCTAAAATCTTTTCAAAGTCAAAAGCAGGGGCTTGAATTACAACGGGTTGCCCCGCAGTTTTTAAACTGATAACTTTCTTACCAGTTCTATACTGCGGGATTTGGTTTTTAATAATATAGAGAATCGCCTTCTCTATTAGTCCTTTAATCTTCATCTTCCATATCCCATTCTTTTCTTAAATCATCTTCACTAACTGCGTCTGGATTGTTTTCAACTAATGTATCTGTGATATTAGCCGCATTCCATAAACTTCCTAATGCTCTATGGATAACGAAGAAATACTTTTTATCTCTAAAGCAGTCAGGGTTATTTAAAGTATCAAGCACGGTAATGATATGGGGCTTAATATCTTCGTAATGGTTATCTCTTAACATACTACGAAGCATATATCCTACTATATTCCAGTCAACATCTTCGGTCTCATAATAATATGAGTGAAAAATTTTAATTTGCTCCTCTAAAAACAATCTATTCAAATCCATCTTATCTCTCCTTTGTTAAGTCGGCAAGTAGCGACATTGTTTGTTTCTTACATTTAACGCCCTTTTGAAGTTCGCTTAAAAGGTAAATGGCGAATAAACCCTTTTTCTCATATCCTTCTACTTTAGAAATTCTTAAACATTTAAGTTTTAAATCCTCTGTAATCTCATCGTTAATAACTCCGCCAGCCATCATTTTATCAAAAGATTTTTTTAATTGATTAAACGGAGTTAATGTATCTTTATGTAAAACTACATGTAACTGAATTGTCCCGTTCACACCTTTATTAATCATCTTCTCATTTTCAGGTTTCATAGCAGAGCATTCAAATACTTCCTCAACCGACTTGACGATATTGCCGAAGTCAAATGACTCTTTAGGCTTTTTCATCTTTAAAGGTAAGAATTCAATTAAGTTAAAGAACGACGCTGTAAAGTCAATCTCTTTAACTCCTTCGGATTGAAGAGCATCTATAACATCTTCTCTTTCAGTATCAAAGTTAAGTATAACTCTTTCATTACCTAATAGACGGTCCATTTTGCTGTTAGGGTGTTTGCCTAGGTAAATAGCCTTTTGTGTCTCATTCATCTCATCATAGAACCAGTGACCTTTATTTTTCATCATTTGAAACCTCCTTATTGATTTCTTTATATTCTTTTATTAAAAACTTGTTAAATCTTAAATACTCATAACGAGTCATGTTTTTAAGCCAAACCTTTTTATCCCAGTCAAAATTAAACCCTGCTGCCTTTATCATATAGTTCTGGTCAAATGTCAATCCTTCGGGTTGAACAAGAAACTTAAACTTCTTTGTATTAGAAATCATCTCATCTAATTCTAAAAGAACTTTACGAACTTTAGGGGTAAATACTAAATCGTAGGAATACATTAACTTTTCCATTATTTTAATTCTCCATTATTTATCCAAGAAATGCGGATAGCACCTTTTGGGTTATCTTTTGTTTTTTGTGTAGTAGTCATAATCAAGTTGAATTTCTCAAGTTCTCTAATCCATCTTACGATAGTTATGTGAGATACTCTTAAACTCTTTTCCATCTGGAAATAGTTAGGACTATACTTCTCTAGGTTATGTGTTTTTAAATAACCATAGAAGTGAATCGCTCCACTTGATAAGACTTCTACTTCTGGATTATCATTAAAGATAAGATCCTGCGGTATAAGTGCGTAATAATTTTTCTTCTTCTCGGGTTTCATATTTTCTCCTTTTTATACATTTTCGCACCCCTGCTACTCTTGTATAATGTTTAAATAGGAAAAAGATTAAATAAAACGCAAAAAATTGCGGAAATAATAATAATTCTTTTGTAGTGCCCTTAAAATAGATCTGGGGTATCATTTTTGATATGGGTAAAAAGATTTTAGGCTGATATAACAAATTTGATATGCCTGTAAAGACAAATATGATATGGAGAAGGG
>JAOYMO020054681.1:0-11392 GCA_025802455.2 Iodosphaeria phyllophila
CTGCATGGGTTTCTTTACCCACCACTCTGCGTCTTTTGAGCGTTTGCATTGGCATCCTGAGCAGTCGGTGTTGAGCACCCAATGATTTTGGTCGTAGCCGCATGCATCGCACTTCCACAATATTATCCCAATTTCGGGTACTATTCGGGGACTGCTCGTGTAAAACATAACGGGGCTCCCGTTCTTGCTTTGGCTCTCGGCCACTATTCGGGAGCTGCTCATGTTAAGTAGCGCCGGTTCCTTATATGACTGATTTGCATAGCCTAGGCGTACTCGGTGACATTCTAAGCAGTGTCTATGGCGGTCCTCAATATTCAGAGAATTGTGGCAGTACTTGCATGTCCACAGCGGGGGTTCCTCGTCCCTCTTTTGGCTCTCGGGCGCTTTTTGGGGGGTTTTCTTGCCAAGCAGCGTCCCCACCTTATCTTTAAAGTTGAATAATGTCCACTCGCGTGAGCCCTCGTTTACAGTGTTGGTAGTGGTCACCGCCATTCCTGCACTTCTCGCAAGGGCATCTCTATCTGAGCCTTGTGAGGACTTGTCCTGAGGGTGACTAATCTGACCGTGGCGCCGGAGGAGAGCTTCGGGGCTACTTTGGCCGGCGGATTTAGAATCGTAGCTTGGGATAGAGGGAAGGGACACCAGAGCCGAAGACTTAGTGGGCGGTTGCAGTTTCTGCTGCGGGTCGACTGTAGCTGCTGATATACCTACTTGGGCTTCCGCCTGCATTATATCCTCGGGATTCATATGTCGTGCCTGCCCATCATTACCCTCGCTCGGCAACAGCTGCTCAGCCGCCGTCTTCATTTCCTGGAGCACAAACTCTTTTCGGAAAAATTCTATGCGATCGCTGAGGGCGTTTTTGAGAACTTTGCCGAAAGGTAATAGGCTTCCAATATTCTTCTGGTAGTGCGCGTAAGCTTGCCTGGAGATACGGTTCTTAATAGGGGGCTGAGGTTCCTCTCCGTCTAAAGCTTTCGCCCTTAGTTCGAGTAGATGCTAGTAAATCTGTTCAGCCTCTTCATTCTTCCCTTGGGAAACGAGTATGTCTGCAAGGCCGTCCATAATCTCACGTGTGTCCGGATGTTCGGTGCCCAACTCCTCGATCTTTGTTTCGATTGTCCGTCGATACTCTATCTCGGCCTTGGCAAGCTGCTCCTGTGTTCCATGTACAGCTACCATCGTCTCCGTAATCTGAATCTTGGGGCGGATCTCTTCGATGCGCCGCTGCATTTGCTCCATCTCGTCGTACTTCTCCTGGATTTTGAGCAACATCGCTAGTTGGTTCATGTTATGTAGTGAGTCGGGGTGATCCTTGCCCCACACCTTGATTTTTGTATTGAGTGCCTGCTGGCATACCTCCTCCGCCTTGTTAAACTCCCCCTGTTGCTGAAGCACACTAGCAAGGCTGTTCATGCTGAGAATGGTGGCAGGATGGTTCTCGCCTAGAACCTTAATCTTAATCTCAAGTATTTTTCGAAACATCTGCTCGGCTTCGTCAAACTCCCCCCGTTCCTGGAGTAGGCTGGCGAGGCCGTCCATCCTGAGAATCGTGGCAGGATGTGTTTCTGCCAACGCCTCTTTTGTTAACTCGAATGCCTGCAGATACGTTTTCTGAACATCATATATTTTCTGGATTGCGAAAACATCTGCAAGCTGGTGCATTGCGATTGATATCTCGCGGAGTTGGCCGCCTAAAACTTCGCTTTTCAGTTCAAGTGTCTGCTGGAGTGTGCGCTCAGCCTCATCGTACTTCCCCTGCTCTTCAAAAAGCTTAGCGAGTTTGTTCATGCTGGCAAGGGTATCGGGATGCTTCTCGCCCCGCGCCGCTATTGTCTGGCGGACCCTCTCCATGCACATTTCCTCCTCGGAGAATGAATCCTGGGCTTCTTCAAAACGAGATACGGGGCTATCGAGGTTGTGAGTTGGATCGAAGTTTCTATAAGGCAGTGATGGAGTCCAATCTCCGTCCGAGAACATTTTGTTGAGCTCCTCACGTATGTCAGATTCCGCGGGGGATACTTCATGCCTTCTATCTGAGCTCCATGCCTCGGAAAAAGCCAAGTCAAGGTCACCCGATATACCCTTCGGGTCCAAGTGGGAGAGCCATGATAAGATTTTGATATTGGAACCAGTATTTGTATCACGTTGCGCAACTGGTGATCTAGAGGTTCGATCTTAGATTTCTTGAACTGTCCCAGCATATGAGTCGTGGTCTCGCAATGTCTCAGCCAATAAATGATTTACAATCCCGGCGAATGACCTGGCCTCCTCTTGGCCGAAGTCAGCTTTGATGGGATCTCCCTGTCCTTTATTCCCCGCAGGTCGATTGCTATCCAATGAATGACCCGAGATGAGCTGATCATGACTCTCCTCTTCAACATTAGGAAGAGCAAAGAACCTTTGCCTTTATCCAAGGCCTCAACAGTAGTGCCACGAGCGGATAACTCAGCAAGTTGTGCCCAGAAGATAAATTGCTGCTTTCGTCGCGCATTAGCCACGCCGATCCTGCGAATAAGCCAATGTGTGGTCGAAGCATATTGCCCCAGAATGTCCTCTCGAGTGAGTACGAGCTCTTTAAGTTGTGCTTCCGTCACTGACTCTAAAGCTCGTTTCTGGATGAACGCAACGAGTTGGATGTCAATGTTTTCTTGGGTCTTTCTGTATTCTGTGCGCTCACTCTGGGGAACATGCTTAAGCAGGTCCTCTGATGGTCGCTGTGGACGATTCCGAGGGTCCCGTGTCTTGGCTGCAAGTGTGTACAGCAAGTCAATGCGCTGCACTATGCTAGCTAGACGGAAATCAACTTCATGAAAGGAGTCGCCGTTAAACGAGGAAAGTGAGATTCCTTCGTCGGAACCACTGGAGCTGGCGCCGCAGCCATACGTAGCCGCACTGGTTTGCTCCAAGGGCGGTCGATGACCAAGAGCAATGGTGGTAACTTTGCATACTTAGCAATTAAAAACTTTGCAGGTTAATAGACTCACGATTTTCAAGGTGATCCTTCAGTTCACAAAGTAGATCGGCGAGCGACGCCTTAATCACCGAGGCATCACGAACCTTGTAGTCGAGAGACGCATGGCCCATCTGGTTCAGTCCCATGCTTTTGGACCAAAGCCTGAACCTCTGCTCTGATTCAATATCCCGCCGCAGCGGGGCGGACACAGCCTCACCATTTTCCCAGGTTTGAATCAAACGCTCAAAGGTCTCGAATATGCCCACCCCAAGAGACTGAAGCTCAAGCTGGTGGAACTCTTCCAGAGTCATTGTGGGCACTGATACTAGCGGCTACTAGTACGGTGGAGACTAGTGGAGCCTTCGTCACGGCGAGATCCACGGTCCACGGACCTTGCGTTCTGCTTGAGGTCCCGGACTCCTGTCCGGACTTTGTACTGAGCAATCCATACTCCGTACTTACTGTGTAATTACCTCCTGCATGGGCTAAGAGCCTAAGACAGTTCCAGGAGATCTGTACGAGTGACGCCTGCACCACAAGGTCACATCTCTCGTTTCACAAGATCCGTGAGAAACAATCACTAGATTTAAAACTGCAGGCTGCAGCACTTGCAAACCTTCCAACGCGTGTCCACCTACGTCACACGCGATTGATTGTAAGTTACGCTACAATCTAGGTGGCCTTATCATGTATCGTGGATATTCACCTAACCAAAGCCAAACCATAAGACCAGTCATTTCATTCAGCTACCCGAGCCGTCGCGAATATTGCTGTAACTATCAATCACGGAGTCTGCAACACAACAATTCTCGACCAACTCACTTCGCCGTTTTGCCCGCTATGGACGGCCCTGCATCCATGACAGAAGCCGAGGTGCTCGCGGCTATGACAGGTAGTGCAGGCACAGGCGAATTTAAAGAAAATCTGAATGTCCGCTTGATCTGCCCCGATTGTCGCATCGACCCACCCAATATTGTGGAAGAATTCTCGGCTGGCGACATGGTGTGCGCTGATTGCGGCATCGTGCTAAGCGATCGCATTATTGACACGCGATCTGAGTGGCGTACATTTGCCAACGACGACAACAATGACGACCCTTCGCGTGTTGGTGACAGCGTCAACCCGTTGCTCAACGGCTCTCAACTAGAGACGAGCATCGGTTTCGGTGAAGGCGCTAGATCGCGTGATCTGTACCGTGCGCAGAGTAAGGTACAAAACAACGACAAGACTACCAAGACTCTGCTTGCTGCCTATCGCGAGATCTCTCAATTCTGCGATACTATCGACATACCCAAGGCCGTGCAAGATAGTGCTAAGCACATCTTTAAACTCGTGGAGGATGCCAAGATCTTTAAGACCAAGTCTCAAGATGCAATTGTAGCTGGTTGCATCTTCATTGCCTGTCGACAGGCTGGTGTTCCGCGGACCTTTCGCGAGATCTTCAATCTGACCAACGTTACCAAGAAGGAGATTGGTCGCACCTTCAAGGCGTTGGAGAAATTTCTGATGGAGAAGAAGCAGACGGAGCCAAACGTCCAGATGAGCTACAACGAATCTGCCGAAGCTTCAGGCACCAATGCTGAAGCCTTATGCGGCCGCTACTGCAGCCACCTCGGTTTCCGCGACTATCACAAGCTCGAGAAGCTGAGTAAGGAATTAGCTGTCAAGAGCTCATCCATCAAGGACTTGGCTGGTCGCTCTCCGCTGTCTGTGGCTGCTGCTTGCATCTACATGGCCTCGTGCCTAATGGGCGAGCCCAGGTCATCCAAAGAGATTTCCAAGGTCGCAGGAGTGAGCGACGGTACTATCAAGACTATCTATCGCTTTCTGTATGCTGAAAGAGATCGGCTCGTGGACCAGTCATGGATCACTCCTCCCAATAAGGGCGACATGTCAAAACTGCGTCCCGCCAACTAAGATAACCACTTCATTCGATATCGATAATGCAGTATCACATGACGAGGCTCAGCGCATTGCGCATACCTCCACTGTGTAGCTCAAGTCCATAATCCATGTATGTGATGCAGATATTCCTGATATATAAAAAAGTGTGCTCGAAAAACGTTTAGGGAGTTAAGCACCTCCAATTTGAGCCGCAATGTCTGGTTTTGAGATTGCGGGCGTTGTTCTTGGAGTACTCCCGCTGGTGATTGATGCCTTGGCCACCTACAGGGAGGGAAAAGGGCCCATTGCCACGACGATCAAGTTCCGAGGACTCCTTGAGGATTTAATCCGTCAACTCAAGGATCAGCAAACCTTCTTTTATCTGGACATGAAGCTCCTACTCCAGAAAGCGAGAGTAGACGAGGCAGCGAACGAACTCTTTGAGAAACAATGTGCTGCTCTCCTAAGGGACAAGAGGACCAAGGGCAAGCTTTCCAAATACCTTGGCAATCTCTATAGACACTTTCGCGATGTGTTAGGCCACTACGAAAAGTGTCTGAAAGAACTCACATCCAAGCTTGATCACATCATGAGACCCGAAAATGTGAGTTCATGTATTTCAAGAGTAACTTGGCGTATCGGTCCCTGACGGTGTCCTTCTTGGTAGGTCGCGAAGGATGATTTGAACGCTATCATTTACGCCAACTCTGATCCCTGGGAATGTTCTGGTGTCAGAGGTCGGCTGAGATTCACTATCGACAGAAAGTCCTTGGGCGCACTTATGAAGGGCCTCGAAGTTGGGCGATGCTCGCTCGAGAAACTCATGGCGCACGTCAAAACTCAGCAGGGTTGGGAAGCGAGACAGTCTTCGGGAGAATCTACAAGAATGGCTGAATTCTTCGGTCAAGTGCAAACCGGAGCTTGGTCGCTACACAAGGCCGCGTGTAAATTCTGGGTCTGCGATCAACACGACAAGCATACGGTTCTGATTCAATTACAGAACCGCATCGTCAATCCGTCTCGATTCATCCAACCTGCACACATCAAATTTCGCTTATGCTTTCCTACCCGGGAGGCTATGTTACAGGAGATTGACGTCAAGACTTATATTGATAAAGTTGATAGGGTCAATGCAGGGATGCAGTTAGTGCTCCCTTTTTATCCAGAAGACAGATTGAAGCAAAGACTGATCGATCAACCAGAACAGGCACCTGTGAGGCGCTCACAAGGCATGGCGGCAATCTTTCATCCATCACAGCTCCCACGACTTCGATCGGTATCACCCAGCCCACGGGTGATTGCATCGTAAATATATGCGAGCACGCTCGCCAGGCGCGAGAACGGGGCCACATCATTGCGCTCAACTTGGCAGCCGACGTGTTTGGCTTGAATGACGAAACCATCCGACCAGAGCACTGGTTTAAATCCACTACGACACTAGCAGACTTTTTGACCAACATATCGCAAAACCAGGAGATGCGCATGATGCCAACCCAGCAGACTCTCCTAGCCTTGAATGTGGCCACGGCGGTTCTCCAACTCGGCCATACCCCTTGGTGCGGCGCCCCGTGGGACAGTCGCACGATCAAATTCTTAGTGAAAGAAGACGGAAGCCCAGTCGCATGCGCGCCCTACATAGAGAAAGCAGTTCGCCCCGCACTCGTCTCAACTGAGCCTTCTCATCCCAGCCCAAACATGCAAAGCAAGAAAGCGACGGTCCTTGAACTTGCCATCCTCATGCTGGAGATCCTGCACAACAAGTCGCTCGAGACTTGGGCGGCCGAAAACCAACACCAAGACAGCACGGCAACCTTCTTCGACCGCCTGAAAGCGGCGATACGGTGGGTGGAGCTAAGCAGCAATAAGCTGTTGCCGAATCATCTCGGGGCTGTGGAGGCTTGTCTTACTCAGTGCATGAGGGGTAATACTGAGTGGGATCTCGACTTTGAGAAGTTCTGTTGCGAGAATATTGTGCAGCCGTTGCAGCAGCTTGTGTTGCCAAGGTCGCTAGGCTGAGGGACGAGCTTTTATTCTCAATGGAATGGTTTTCGATGTTCCGGCAAATGGCAAGCCCTTATACAGAGGACAACACCAATGAAAAGGTTTCCTATAGATAGCTGAGGTCGTGGATTATCATTTGAGTTCAACCAAATACCCATCTCAACTCAATGTGTGCACGATATGTTCCTGAAATCTGCAATCACCCATCATTTCTCATTGCGATGGAGTTGAGTTATTCCTTCCTCTGCTTATCTTCCTAACTTGCTTATGTTTCCAGGCGTTCCTCTTAAGACGACCCAGTGGTTGTCCTGTAAATAGAAACCCAGTTCAGTAGTGACCAACTATGCCGCTTGTGATCATGGTAAGAGGAGGAATGTATATGATTTCAGAAGTACCTCCTAGTAAGGGCGGGTCAATCCGGAAACAGTTGGAGATGGGGAGTCTCAATTCTCATTTGACAGAACCAACTCATCAAGATCGTGGTACAGTACGCTGGACTGCCATGTTGTCAAGTGGAGGCACAAGTTCAATGTAACTTTGGCTGATTCAAGGCCTGAAGGACAATCCTGCTCTTGAGGAAATCTATTCAATATGCTTTATCCGATGAGATCAAAGCTGTTCATCACATGCGAGACATAACATGAAGAACTTGGTGAAAGATACATAGCGGGGGTCACATCCCTGGAGCATGCAATTAGACACCATAGTCAACTAAGCAATCACAAGCCCAATTAAGTGCCTTTCAACACGGAATGCCAAATGCCTACCTGGTGACGTCGGGTCCAACAGGGTATTCCGCGGGGACGGCTCGTGAGAACGGAAACAAGGTGCAGGGATCAACCACTCCCCCAAAACGAGGAATCTCGAATAATGCAGTAACCAGCGAGGCGAACATCATCTCATAGCAACAACCATACCCGCCATTGAGGCGAGGGTTCCTCAACTAGCGAGTAGAGCCACGGCTCTGGAGCAGGGCAGGCTGCACGGAGACGAACATGGTAAGTTAGGTGTAACACTTCCTGCTATGCTGCAGTTTACCAGATTAGCCTTACCTACCACCCTCCCTATCTTCCATACCGGTGCCATGTTACGATCTTGATGAAGCCTTGGCTCTTCCTTCCGCTTTCTATACAGCCATCAACCTCCCCTACGATATTCAATATCTCCATCCCACTAAAAGCATTACTAATAAACTGGTTCGCTTTCAAGGGCGTTATCGAGAACCGAATCAACGACGTCGAGCACAGCCTGACCCGCTTCCGGGACCTGACGATGCGCCTAGCCGACTACGCAGCCCAGGCGGCTCGGACGGCGGGGTCCAAGGCGACGTCGCCCGCGGCCCAGCGGTTCGTCATTAAGGGCGTGCTGGTGGTTGTGGTTTCGCTTTTCTTGCTGCTCGTGGCTGCAGTGGCCTATCCCATTTTTTACTATAATTATGTGCCTAAGAAAGTGGTTGAGGTGCCGGTGCATTTGCAGTATAAGTAGGTTCCGCCCGCTCTTCAGGAGTCTTTCTGTTTATGTAGTAATTATGCTGTGATTTTTATAGACTTATTCATTTTACTCACACAAACCCCAGTGCCGGACCCAACCCCTACGGCCTCGTAACCCTCGACAAACGTTTCATGAGCGAAACCACATACGACATCACAGTTGAAATCGTGCTGCCGCGCTCCCCACCTAACCTCTCGCGGGGAAACTTCATGGTAGCCCTATTCGCCCTGCGCTCATCGCTTGAGAACCCCGCCCAGTCCTTCACCATTTCCGTAAACCCGTACTCGCAGCTCACCCTAGACAACGTGGTGTTCTCAGCGCGCCGCCCCGCGCTGGTTCCCTACGCCGATCCCCTGGTTGCGCAGGCCTCGCGGCTGCTGTTCCTGCCCTGGCATGTCCTGCAGCCGGTGGGACGCACGGAGCAGACGAACTTGCGCATTCCCATGGGCGAGATGGTCGAGTTCAGGAAGTATATGCCCCTGACTCTGCTCCTCGATGTCCAGTCGGGCCAGGACTTGCAGGTTTACTCGGTTACGTTGGCGTTTGTGGCTAGGTTGACCGGCTTGAGATGGGCGATGTATAATTATCGCATTATCAGTTTCGTGGTGGGTACGTTCGTGTTCTGGGTTGCTGAGCTGGTGTCTATGGCTGTGGCTGGCTTCCTTGTCACGGTTGTGTTGTTGGGAGGCGGCGGTCAGGACGCTGAGTCGACCAAGTCCATGTCGAATGACAGCGACGGGAGAGGCGGAGGAACGAGAGCCGGCGGCAAGAGACAAGGCGCTAGAAGACCAGCACCGGCTGCAACCAGTGCCAGGATCAAAGCCGAGCCCGAAGAACAGTCGGCGGGAGCGGCCAATATCAAGCAGGAAAGCGAGCATGAAGTCGACGACAAGAACACTGTACCATCACAGATGAAAGGAGAAGAATTAGAGGAGGAGGAGGAGGAGGAAACAGATAAAAGAAAAACAAAGAAAGAGGAGCCTGATCAGGACGATCCCTTTCAGTCAGATGACGAGAATTGGGTGAACCCAACTGCGTCGATGAGAGATAAGGGGGGCAGCGGGATGGCGGAAGGGTCGGGTACGGGCGCGAGCTTTCCACAGGGACAGGGGAAGATAGGTCAGGGGCCGAGGAGGCGGCATTCTCAGGTTAGCTTTCAGAGTTGATGGGGACTGGTTTTGGTTGGTTTTTGTGATGAAGAGAAGGGGAGTTATCTTATGTTGTAATTCTATCGGATCTGCTGGTGCTCGTTTGATGGTAGAGATATGAGAAGCGATCACCACGGGGAACGGGACGATGATCGGGAGATAGAAACAAATGAATGGACAGTTAGATAGAATGTATGTCATTTTATCCGTATTTCTACCGAATTTCTGATGGGAGAGGACCAGTATCGCGAGCAAGGGGGAGAGTGTGGGGGAGAAGGAATCGGGGTACAGAAAGGCAGGCGCGAGAAGACTTTGATTATCAATAGAACTAAGATGCAACTATTTCAACGACACGTTAGAGTCCTCAGCCGAAGAAAACAAGAGATGCCGTTAATTCTCGCAGCCAAAAGGCTTTTCCACGTTCTATTCCTCGCGACCGATCTACACTCATGTCAGAGCCGTTCAGAGTAGGGTAAAGCAAGCCAAGATGCAGGCTGGCGATCCTCGTTGGTCCTGCGCAGCCATCGTGGCACCAACGTACAAGTCAAGTCGAGGCCAGTGAAAACCAACGTAAACCAAGATCAAGTCCTGCACGATGTGAGATGCTACGTTCGGCGACTATCTTGCAATTATCCAGCGTTTAACCGGGTCTTCCCATTTCGTGGACAAATGGGCAAGACTGTTTAGAAACATCTACTGGTATACCGGCCCATCAACAGCAGGTCCACCTACAGAATGTCTTTAAAAGCGCGAGTAACCGCAAGGAAAGGGTTCTAACCAACCCATGCATTTCCCGGATGCTTTGTAAAACAGAATTATCAAGCCACCACAGCAAAAGACCCGACATGGTTAGTAAAGCTTGAGCATGTACTGTAGCATCAAGGGCCACAGCATCTGTCATCAGCAATGCATGCTACCGGGCGGTATGCTGCCGCTGCTGTGCGGTACCGTTACAGAACCTCTCCGACCGTCAGCTAGTTGGTTCATTGGGCCATCATTGGAAGTTCAGGGTTTGCGCTGGATTTCAGGATGCCACGCAATTCCTAAAAGTAGGTACGATGCGACACCAGCATATGAGCGTCCTGGGGGTGTTTTAAGGCTTGTTTTCTGTGAGTTTTTGCTGTATCTCCGTGCGATAATTCGGTGGTAGACCCAGCGTGAAACCAGAGCTCAAAACACGGCGTCAAATGCGCCGATGCTGTTAGGATCCGATTTCTTATCATGTTGGATGTGTCGCTGATGACTCGCATGCCTTACCATGATAACCGGCGTGCCGTCACGCCCTCTCTCGATTGTTTGTCTGCCTTCCTGGTTTGGATAGCTTCCAAGTCACGGACGGGAACGAACAAGCACCGGTATCAAATGGGCGGGTTGGGGTGTAGGATATCATAACAGGGACGTTACAGTACATGCGATTAAGTCTCCTCCATCTACACACACTCCAGACAAAGAGGAACAGTACCGGGGCAAATGATGTGGGATGGCATGGTAGAAAATCCATTGGGACTTGCCACCGAATGAGCGATAGACAGCGTTTCTCGGCCATGCATCCATCGGATTTTGAATCTGGCTTGCGACCTCTTGCCTCATCTCAGCCCAAGGCCAATTGCTGGGACCCGACTTGACACGCATGAGTTTGAAGCGGCGGCGCCCGCATCTTCATTGCTCGCTCGCCTTGTCTTCCGGGCCTCCCCCCTCCCCCCCACTGCCGTAGGTAACACGATCACCATGGCCAGCAAGTGCACGTGCGGACGATCTAAAAACACGCTGGCTCGGCTGACCGATATTCAGTTCCCATCTTTTTTTCGTCCCCATGTTCATTTGTTTCTTCCTCCATTACCATATCGGCACATACCTGCCTACAGTACAGAACGATCAATGCCCCCCCCCCCCCCCCCCCCCCCCCCCCCCC
>JAOYMO020054760.1:0-11384 GCA_025802455.2 Iodosphaeria phyllophila
GTTTGTTTGTGGCGGAACGCTTGAAGAAAAGATCGACAAACTGATTGAGGATAAAAAGGCACTCGCCGAAGACGTGGTCGGGACGGGCGAAGCGTGGCTCACGGAAATGAACAACGACGAATTGCTGCGGTTCGTCGCGTTGGACATCAACAAGGCGCTCGGCACGTGAGCAGAGCGATTGTTGACAGCCTGAAGCGCCGTCCGATCCACGTTGACTCGTTCCTCCGCTAGCGAATAAGCTTTTGGGGAACATAGATTTCCGCGGCGGGAGCCGCGGTGCCCGAAAAGGGAGTACCCGATGGGACGGTACGACTCATATTACCCCCCTTACGTCAGCGTCGCTCAGCGGCGCGTTTCCCGAGTGGACTTGACCGACCCCATTGCTGAACCATGAGACATCGGATCACCTCCTTTCGATAATGTTGAAACTGCGCCGGAAATTCGGCTGTTGCCGGGTTTCGGGGTGCCCCATCTGCCCGGCGACGCTCCATGTGTGAATCAATCATGCACTGTGATCAAGGCTTGTAATTTTCTTTTTTGAAATCATAATTCGCGTCCCGCCGCCCCGCCGCCAGCCCAGCCGCCCGCCCAGTTCATGACGGTGATCGCGCAATTGCCGTTGGCCGGCACGGGCATCGCAAACATTACAAATGCCGCCATCCCCCTGGCGGGGCATTGACAGACTTTGGGTCCGCTGTGCACCACGTGCGTGCTCGCAGACTCGGTTTGGTCACCGGTCGCAGGCGCATCGGGTCGCAATTTGGTGTCCAGGGGGGATCCGAATCCGTGCGCTATTTTCTCGCGTTGCCGCGCCACTCCAGCGGCGGCGGCATTGTTCGTCAATTAATCGCTGCGGGTCTGTTTTCGGTTTCCGTTCTGCTCGCACCGGTTGCGGTCGCGCAGCAGACGCCGCAACTTCCCACCCGACAGGATCTTGACCGCGGCGAGGCGACACCGCCGCTGCAGGATCGTCCGCGCCTGCAGGTCGAGGGTGATATCGAGCGTGCCCCCTGCGCGCTGGCCGACCCCGCCTATGCCGACATCAAGCTGACGCTCACACAGGCCGTGTTCAACAATGCAGGCCCCGTCGATCCGGCGGACCTGCGCCCTGCCTATGCCGAGTATATTGGCAAGGAACTGCCGATCGCGACGATATGCGACATTCGCGATGCCGCAGCGACGATCCTGCGCGGGCGCGGCTATCTGGCGGCGGTGCAGGTGCCCGTGCAGAAGATCGACAATGGCGTCGTTACATTCGAGATACTCTACGCCAAACTGACGACGATCCGGGTGCTTGGCGATCCAGGTGCCAATGGTCCGTTGCTGCAGCGTTATCTGGAGCGGCTGGCCGGCGGTCAGGTGTTCAACCGGATCGAGGCCGAGCGCCAATTGCTGCTCGCCCGCGACATTCCGGGATATGACGTCCGCCTGTCGCTGCGCCCGGCCGGAACCGGCGCGGGCGAAATGGTCGGCGAAGTACGGGTCGTGCAGACACCGGTACAAGCCGATTTCAATATCCAGAATTATGCGACCAAGCAGACGGGCCGTTTCGGCGGCCAGTTGCGGGCGCAGTTCAACGGCCTGACCGGCATGGGCGACCGCACGGTGGTCGCGCTGTACAGCACCGTCGATTTTCAGGAGCAGCAGATATTGCAGTTGTCGCACGACATGCTGCTGGGCGGCGACGGGCTGCGCATCGGCGGCCGGTTCACCTATGCGTGGACCAAGCCGAATGTGCCGAACACGCCGGTCAAGGCGCGCACCCTGTTCGCGTCGCTGGAGGCGAGTTACCCATTCCTGCGCAGTCAGGCGGCGAGTGTGCGCGGCGCGATCGGCATGGATTATGTCGATCAGACCGTTTCGATCGCGGGCACGGATTTCAGCAAGGACAAGGTCCGCGTCGGGTTCGCCCGGATCGACTTCGATGCCCTGGATATGCATGGCACTGGCCCCGGCCACGCACCGGGATGGCGCGCGGCGGGAACGCTGGAATTGCGCCAGGGCCTGTCGGTATTCAACGCGAGCCCCGACTGCCTGAAGGCGGTTGCGGTATGCAGCAATGTGGCGAACACGCCGCCCAGCCTGTTCGACGGCAATCCCGAAGCGACCGTCGTGCGCTTTGCCGGCGTATTCGACCTGCACATCGCGCAGAACATCACCTTCTCCCTGCAACCGCGCGCACAATGGTCGAGCGATTCGCTGTTCGCGTTCGAGCAATACTCGATCGGCAACTATACGATCGGGCGCGGCTATGATCCGGGCGCGGTGGTCGGCGATCGGGGCGCTGGATTTCAGGCCGAACTGCGCGCCGACATGGTGCGGCTGTCGAGCCGGACCAATATCGTCGCCCAGCCCTATGTCTTTGTCGACAGCGCATGGGTGTGGGAAAAGCGCGGCATCGGTAGCCCGTATCGCGTGACTTCGCTGGGTGGCGGTGTGCGGGTGAACTGGGAAGATCGCGCTCGCATCGACCTGACGCTGGCCGTGCCGACCCACCGTCCAAGCATATTGGCGCGCAGGGGCGACACTCGCCTGCTGCTGACATTCACGACTAGTATCCTGCCCTGGGAGGCACGCTGATGGTTCGCCAACGCACCGCAATCCGCCTGAGCGCGGGTGCTTCACTCGCGACGCTGGCCGCACTTACGGTCATGCCCCAGGCTGCTCATGCCGACGGCTTCCGTGGCGCGCCCACGGTTGCCAGCGGGTCGGTGGCGTTCGATCGCACCCCGGCTACGTCCGAAACCATCACGATCGACACGACGCGCGCGGTGATCAACTGGACGCCGACGACCAATCCGGCGACCGGCGCGGGCACGATCGATTTCCAGCCGACGGGCAATGCGGTCAATTATCAGCGCGGCACCGCGCTGACCTCCGCCGGACAGAATTTCGTCGTCCTGAACCGCATCCTGACTGCCGACCCGACCGCACGCATCAGCATGGACGGGCTGGTGCAGGATGTGACCGGCGGCAACGGCATCTGGTTCTATGCGCCAGGCGGATTTCTGATCGGCAATAATGCGCAGTTCAATGTCGGCAGCCTGTTGCTGACCACCGGCGACCTGGCAAACGCGGGCGGCGAATTTTTTCCCGGGTCGAACAGTTTCAGCCTGACCTCAGCCGCCAACAGCCTGGGCGAAGTCACCATTGCGCCCGGCGCACGCATCAATGCGACGGCGGAGAACAGCTTCGTCGTCGCCGTCGCGCCACGTATTTCGCAGGCGGGCACCATCAATGTGAACGGGACGGCGGCGCTGGTCGCGGCGGAGTCGGCAAGCTTCACCTTGGCCGGTGGCCTGTTCACGATCAATGTCACGGCCGGCACCTCTGCAACCGGGTTCAACGCGTTCAGCCACACCGGTTCGACGGTCGGCCCGGCCAGCAGCGGCGGAGCGGATTATCATCGCATTTACATGGTCGCGGTGCCCAAGAACCAGGCGATCAGCATGGCGATCAGTTCTGGCGGCAATATCGGTTTCGATGTTGCGGGCGCGGCGAACGTAGTTGGCAATTCGATCATCTTGTC
This sequence comes from Iodosphaeria phyllophila, assembly GCA_025802455.2. Taxonomy (NCBI): domain Eukaryota; kingdom Fungi; phylum Ascomycota; class Sordariomycetes; order Amphisphaeriales; family Iodosphaeriaceae; genus Iodosphaeria; species Iodosphaeria phyllophila. The sequence goes on from JAOYMO020054760.1 coordinate 3,530, forward strand.
CGCGGGGTCGAGCATTTCCGAGACGCCTACCGGCGGGCTTGGCACATCGACACAGCTGACGACCGGCATTTCCGACATCTATGTTGCACGGGGCAACTATACATCCGGCGTGAGCGTGCTGTCCGGCAATGGCCTAGCCAATGTCGAGGACACATCCGTGTCGCCCGTGCGGGACATCTTCATGCGGTCGAGCCTGTTGGTCAGAGGGCAGTCGGCCAATCTGGCGGCCAATGCCGGCATCGTTTCGATTACCGGCGCGGCAACCGTCAACGCGGGAACGAACCTGACGCCGGGGTTGGCGCAGGTTGCCTCGCAGGCGGGCGCGACGCTCAACATCGGCGGCAATCTGTCGATGGCCGCGAACGGATTTTTCGTCGCTTCACCGACCGGCGTCGGTACCAGCATCCCGGGTGGCACCGCACAATTCATATCGAACGGCACGACGGCGATCGGCGGATCGCTGCAGATCAGCGCGCTGTCCCAAGGCGGCAATGGCGGCACCGGCGGCGGCGTGGGTCAGGGCGGGACGACGACCCTGACCATCGGCAATGGCAGCGGGATGACCGTGGGCGGTCAGATCAGCATGAATGCCACCGGCCTCGGCGGCAACGGCACTCTTGCGGGGGCCAATGGTGGCGCTGGCCAGGGCGGGACGGCGCGGATTACGGAGAATTTCAACGGCAATTTGACCGCCGGATCGATCTTCGTCGATGCGTCGGGCACAGGCGGCACGGCAGGTACGGGAACCGGCACCGGCGGCGCGGGCACGGGCGGGACGGTCAACCTCAATTTCGGCGGATCGACAACCGTCAACAACGCGCTGACAAGCTTTGCACGGGGTATCGGCGGCGCAGGGCCGACCGCCGGCGGTGCTGCCCGTGGCGGTACATCGCGGCTGACCATTTCCAACGGCTTCACCTCTACGGTCAACGGTCTCATCCGGCTGAACGCACAGGCCAATGGCGGTTCGGGTGCGAGCTCGACCAGCGGCACCGGTGGTGCGGCTACCGGTGGACTGGCGGAAATTCAGGGCAATAGCGGCACATTGAACGCCCGGCAGGGCATGACGATAGAGGCTGTCGCGGTGGGCGGCGCGGGTGGCGGTACCAACGGAACAGGCGGCGCGGGCACTGGCGGTACCGCCGATATCTTCCTGACCAACGCGACGATCAACGCCACATCGACCACTGCGACGGTCATCATGAACGCGATTGCCAATGGCGGAGGTGGCGCCAATGGCGGTGTGGGGACCGGCGGTTCGTCGCTGCTGGACATGCGCAACAGCAACTTTACCAGCGGCGCATTCACGACACTTACCGCCCAGGGGAGCGGCGGCGTGGGTACGAGCGGCGCGGGTGGCGGCGCGGTAGGCGGCACGGCGCAGATCATTGCACGGATCGGCACGGCGACCGGCCCGACCAACATACTCGCCTTTAACAACGGCCTTTCGATCGACGGCGGCGCGTTTGGCGGCGCAGGCACGATCGGCGCCGGCGGATCGGCCAGCTTCAATGCAACCGCGACGGACGAATCGGCATTTGTGGTCACGCGCGGTATAGCGACGGTGACCGGCAATCTGAGCCTGTCCAGCCTTGCCAGCGCCGGTCAGGGATTGGTCGGCGGGGCCGCAAGCGCAGGCAGCAGTTCCATCATCGTGACAGACGGCTCGCTGGCCGTTTCCGGGCAGACCAATGTTGCAGCCTGGGCGCTGGGCGGGCAGGCCAGCGCCGGTGGCTGCGGCGCGGGCGGCGCGGCAACGGGCGGCCTCATCGGCTTCACCGCCGGATCGGGCGGGCCGCTGTCCACCATGACGCTGAACGGAATCAGCACCCTGGCCTATGCCACGGGCGGCAATGGCGGTGCAGGAACAGCCGGTGTAGCCGGTGGCGATGGCGGTCTTGCTACAGCCGGCGCCATAAGCATAGTGGGCCAGACGGGTACGGGGCGTATAACCGCGAACGCGGTCAGTGTTCAGGTCGATGCCGCTGGCGGACTGGGCGGCGCGGGCGGCAACAGCACGACCGGCGCGGGCGGTAATGGCGGCGCCGGTGGCGCGGCTCTGGCGGGCGGTGCCCTGAATATCGGCACCATCAGCGCCGGGTTGGCGACGCCGACGCCCTTGGGATATTTCCGCGTCGGATCGATAACAAATGTGGGTTCCGCCACGGGCGGTAACGGCGGTCAGGGCGGTACCGGATCGACTGTCGGGGGCAATGGTGGCATTGGCGGCGCGGCGAGCGGCGGCAATCTGGGCCTGCTCAATCGCGGCGGTGAAGTGACGATCACCGGTACCGTCAACGAAAACGCCCGGGCAGTCGGCGGCGACGGAGGCATGGGCGTCATCGACGGTGATGGCGGCGCAGCGACGGGCGGCTCCAGCGGCATTACTGGATCGCCGCATTTCACGACCGGCCTTCCAGGCGTGATCACCTTGGGCGGATTTGCAACCGATGCGGGCGACACCGGCAGGTTCAGCCGCAATGGCAATGGTGGCACCGGCACTGGCGGCGTCATCGATATTCACCTGCTGCAAAATGGCGGGGCATCGCCCAGCACCGGAATCATCAATGTGGGCGGCGTCTCCGCTATTTCCGCCAATGGTACGGGCGGCGGGACGACCGCCGGCAGGGGCGGCGTCGGCAATGGCGGTTCCGTAATATTGGCTACGGTGGCAGGTACGCTGAACATGGGCCTGCCCAGCATCAACGCAAACGGACTGGGCGGCAGTGCCGCGAGCGGCATCGCCGGGCTTGGTCGCGGCGGCATCGCCCAGCTGTTCACGGACGGCGGCACGCTGGATCTGGGGGCTTATACCGCATTCGCAGTGGGCAGGGGCGGCAGCGCCACGACCGGATCGGGGGCATCGGGCTTCGGCGGGACGGCGGAAGTCATCTTTGGCGCCGCCGGCGGATCGACGCGCGTGCGCGGCACGGCTTCGCTGACCGCTTCGGGTTTCGGTGGTGCAGGCGATACCGGCGGAGGCAATGCTACCGGCGGCACGATCAATGTTCGGTCGATGAATGTCGGCGCGATGCAGTATGACGCCGATCTGTCCGTATTCGCCACCGCCACCGGCGGTAACGCGCGGGTTGCGGGCGGCGGCGGCATTGCCACTGGCGGTATCGTCGATCTGGGCGCGGAAAGCGGTTCGGCACAGTTCAACAGCACGCTGAACGCCTTTGTCGATGCAACAGGTGGAACCACGGCCAACGGCCTTGCGGGCAGCGCGACGGCCGGTACGGCGCAACTTTTCGCGCGCATATCGTCCAGCACGACGGTTGCAGGCGCGTTCGACCTGAGCGCCGACGCGTTCGGCGGCAACGGGACGCAGGGCGGCAATGCATTTGGCGGCAATGCGCTTGCCTTTGCCACGGACGGCGGCTCCCTCGCCACGCATGACGGGCAATTGTCCGCCTTCGCACAAGGCGGCATATCGCCGGCGAGCGCGGTCGGGACCGGTCCGGGCGGCAATGCACAGGGCGGCATAGCCAGCGTGTTCGTCAACGGCAGCCCGTTGACTGCCAATGGTACGCTCGACCTGCGCGCATCGGCGACTGCCGGCACAAGCGCGCGCGGCGCGGCAGGCACCAGTATTGCCGGCTATGCGACGCTGGCCGCTTTCAACGGCAATCTCACGACCGGAAACGCATTCCTTTCGGCGAACGCGAACTTCGCACCTGCCGCTGCCTCTCCAACCGGAGCCGTGGCTTCGGGCATTGGCGGCCAGCAAGGCAATATCGTCATCAACGGCCTGTTCAGCGGTAGTTTCACGGGCGACGCCGCAATCGGCATGTCGGCGGGGTCTCTTCAGGTCAACGGAAGCGTGTTCCTCAACAGCAGCCGCAATATCATCCAGCAACTGAGCGGCGGCGTCATCGATACACCGAGCACCCTCAACGTCACTGGCCAGCTCAGCTATTCGGCTGCCGGGTCGATCACGGTGCCTGGCGCGATTTCCGCTGCACAGGGCATCGACCTGACCGCGGGCATCAGCATCCTGACAGGCGACCTTACCTCTTCACTCGGCGCGATTTCCGCCTTTACCGACTATGCGCAAGCAAGCGCGGCCAGTGCGATCGTGACGGGCGCGCTGAGCGCGGGTAGCTTCATCGACATTGAAGGCCCGGGCCCGGTCACCACCGGCAACATCCTGTCCGGTGACGATATCGACATCGGCGCCAACGGCAATATCGTCACCGGCACGATCACCGCGAGCGATTCGGCCACCGTCCAGACGACCGGCACGGTGCTGACCGGCGCGATCAGCGCGGGCATCGTCGCGCCATCGACCGATCCCGCCGCCCGCTGGCGCGTGGGCGTCGCTGGCCTAGCCGGCGTCAACACCGGCGCGATCACCGCGAAAAGCGATATTGGCGTCCTGTCCAACGGCGCGGCCACCCTGGGCACGATCCAGTCGAACGAAGGCGGTTTTGCAGGATTGGCGCACGGCAATCTGACGACCGGGGCCATCACCACGGTCGCGGGCGCGCGGGGCGTAACCGTGCTTGCAGACATGGCGCTGGCTGCCTTGCTCGGCCCCGATTTCGATCCGTCGGCGATCTTTGCGGCGACGCCGGTCCGCTCCATCGGGTCGATCACGGTCAATGGTGCGATCACCACCGGTACCCTGCATGTCGCATCGGGAACCGGGACGAGTGTGCAGGGCGCAAGCACCGTCACACGCGACATAGTGATCGACGCAGGTGGCCCCGTCGCGCTTGGCGCGCTGACCGCAGGCAGTTTCATCGACATCGGATCGGGCGGTACGCTGACCGCAGGCAATATCCGTGGCGGCGACGATATCGACCTGCTCGCGCCTGGCAATGTGACGACGGGCTCGATCAGTGCGGCCGATTCCATCACCATCTCCACCACTGGCGCGATCCAGACCGGCAATGTCGACGCAGGCATCGTCGGCGCATCGACCGATCCGCTCGCTGCATGGCGTGTCGGCTTCAGCAGCGGCACCGGCACCACGACCGGCAGCATCACTGCGAAATCGGACATCGGCCTGCATTCGGCGCTGGGTACGATCAATGCCGGCGCGATCGTGTCGCAACAGGGCGGCTTTGCAGCACTGGCGCGCACCAACACGACCACGGGCGCGATCACGACGGCAACCGGCGCGCTCGGCACCGTGCTGCTCGCCGACGCCAGCATGGTCAGCCTGCTGCCTGCCAGCTTCGATCCGACCGCATTGTTCGCCGCCACGCCGGTCGCCAGCGCCGGATCGGTGACGGTCAACGGCGCGATCACGACCGGCGCCCTGAAGGTCGCTGCGGGAACGACGGTTACAGTACAGGGCGCGACCGGCACGACGCGGCAGGCAACGGTCCGTTCCGGCGGTGCGGTCGCATTCGGCGCAATCACATCCGGCCTCGCGATCGATATCGCCACCACCAACGGCGCGGTGACCGCCGGCGCACTGCGCAGCAATGACGATGTCCGCATCCTTGCCAACGGCCAGCAGGCGAACCTGACGCTCACCAGTGCCAGCGCCGGCGATCAGGTGAGCCTGACCGCGAATGGCGCGATCCAGACCGGCGGCATCGATGCCGGTGTCGTCAATCCCACCACGACGCAGGGCGCGCTGTACAATGCCGTCGTCAATGCCGGCGGCAGCATCACCACCGGTGGCATCAGCGCGCGGTCCGATGTCATCATGCTGTCGGGCACCGGCGCGATCACTGCGGGTGGCGTAACATCGCAGCAGGGCGGCATCGCCGCGCTCGCGGTGACCAACATAACGCTGGGCGGCGCGACCACGGGCACCGGCACGCGCGGCGTGGTCTATCTCGCCAACCGCAGCCAGGCGAACATTTTGCCGGTCCAGACCTTTGACCCGACCGCTCTGTTCGCTGCCACTCCGGTCGCGGTGGGCGGCGCCATCACGCTGGGCGCGGTATCGACCGGCGAGCTGAAAGCCGCTTCGGCGGGCAATTTCTCTGGCCAATCGACCATTTCGGCGACCCGCGCCGTCACCATCAACAGCCTGGGTTCAGCCACCTTCAACGGCCTGGTCGGTGCGCCGACCATCGGCGTTGCGGCGAACGACATCGTCATCGGCCAGACCGGCGGGCTGGGCAGTCAGATCACCGATCAGCTTACCATCGTCGTCGGCGCGGCCGCCAACAGCATTACCCTTGGCGGCAGTGGCGATAGTACCGGGTTCGTGCTGGACGGCGTGGAGTTCAAGAAGCTGCGCGGCGCGCGCATCACCATCAACACCAACACCAGCAGCACGGCCCGACCGGTGACCATTGGCGCGCTGGCGCTAACCGGAGGCGGCGACACCCAAGCGGGCAACCTTCTGGGCCAGAGCGGCAGCCTCACGCTGCAGACGACGGGCAATGTCCGCGTCAGCGGCGCGGTATCGCTGGGTCAGGCAGTCGCAGGCAACAGCATTTCCATCAGCACGCCCGGCCGGATAGAAGTTGCCACCGACCAAGGCGGCGGCATTGCGATGACCGGAGGCGCTGCCGGTGCCCCGACGGGCACGCTGAACCTGACTGCTGCGGATATATGGGTCGGCACCAGCGACCTGATCACCCGCCTCACCACAGACCTCAACTTCGCTGGTCGCGATGCGGCGCTGGCGACGCTGCCGACCACGGCAAAGCCGGAAGGATCGCTGGTGTCAGGTGCGATCGCGGCGAATATCGGTCGCAGCTTCCTGCTCCAGAACAGCGGCACCCGCGATACGCGGGCGGGTTTCACCGCCGGCGCGGGCGGCCTGCGCGTCTTTGCCACGACACGCACCGACAATGGCGTGGTCGGAACACCGGTCGATGTCATCATCAACGGTCGCACGACCAGCGATACGGGAACATTCGTGATCAACAATGACACCCGTGGCACCGTAGTCCTGCAGCCCGCGAGCAGCGCGGTCAGCGCGACATCGTCGGTCAATGGCTGCCTTTTCTCCGCAGAAACATGCAGCGCGGTTCGCTTCGTCGAGGAAGAAACCACGATGACGGCGGTCGAAACCCTCACCAACATCGAATCGCTGGTCCAGCAGGACGAGGATGAAGCCAAGGCGGAGGGCGAGGAGACGCAGAGCGTCACTGCCCGGGTCAGCGGCCTGATAGATGTGCAGGCGATGACGACCAGCGACGCCGTGACCGATCCCGTGAGTTGGACCGGCACATGGCGCGACCGGCGCTTCTCGTCCGACGCCTGGTCGCACAACCCGCTGTCGTCGTTTTCCGCCGCTTTTTATCTGCTGAACACGCGCACGCTCATGAGCCTGGCCGATTCGCTGGACACCGACGAGAAGACGCGCGCCCGTGTGCGCTTTTCCGTCGAGCAGATGATGGCCGCGACGGCACCCAGCAACTTCCTCGCCCTCAATGCCGAGGCGCATGATGAACTGGCGGCGATCTTCGATGCCTTCGCCGCCGATGACACGCAATGGGTCGCGATCATCACCGGGGCAGGCCAGAAAGCCTTCTGTGCCGGGCATGATCTGAAGCAGCAGGCGGCAGGCGGTGGCCTGACGAATCCGCCGACCGGCTTTGCCGGGCTGACCTCGCGCTTCGATCTCGACAAGCCGGTGATCGCGGCGGTCAATGGCGTGGCGATGGGTGGTGGCTTCGAACTGGCTTTGGCGTGCGACATCGTAATCGCGTCCGAAAATGCGGCCTTCGCCTTGCCCGAGACCCGCGTCGGCATCGCGGCGCTAGGCGGCGGCATCCAGCGTCTGCCGCGCGAGATCGGCCTCAAGCGGGCGATGGGCATGCTGCTGACCGGCCGCCGCGTCCCGGCCGCCGAGGGCCTGGCTTTGGGCTTCGTCAACGAAGTCGCGACGGATAACGCGCTCGATGGCGCGCGCCGCTGGGCGGCGGAGATCATGGCC
>JAOYMO020054859.1:0-11382 GCA_025802455.2 Iodosphaeria phyllophila
TGACGTCGACCGGCTTAGGGAGCTGGATACAATAAAAGAGAGGATTGAGGATCTGACCGTGGCTCGGACCTGCGCCGAATATCAGGAATGCAAGGACCGAATGAGTCGGAGCAAAGAGATCAGGAAGAAAGCCGAAAACCGATTGAGGGAGTTAGAGAAAGCAGCAGGACCAGCCATTGAAGCTATCAACCATAAGCAAGCCTATCACGGGGAGATCGATACCGTCATCAAGTTTCGCAAGAAAGCCCTGACAGAAGCAGAGACAGCGGCAGATCAGGGCTTTCGGGCTGTCGAGGATTTCAATGATAAAATCAATGAAGTGAAAGGGCGGATCGAGGCCGAAATCCAGGCGAATTCCGACAAGACCAACCAGTTTGCGCAAATGCGTCAAAAACTCATCGATATGGAGGCAAAACGTGACCGAGCGTCACAAACCGAGTTTGATGCACACTCCTGGAATCAGAAGATCCGCGAGAAGCAAGATCAGCGGTTTGCCAAAGACGAAGAGATTCGCGACGTCGGCCAGAGGCTAAAGGAGATCAACCGACGATACGAGGATGTGATAACTCAAGGTCGAGAAGTGGTGGCCAATATTCGGCAGCTGGAATCACAGGCGGGTCAGCAGATGGCTATGCTCAGGAATGTGCTACCAGATGCCGCGACAGCTTGGGCGTGGATTCTAGAACATCAAAATGACTTCGAAAAAGATATTCTCGGCCCGCCTATGCTCACATGCAAGCCCAAGGACATGCGCTACTCTGACATGATCCAAAATCTACTCAATCGATGGGACATGACATGCTTCATAGCTCAAACGCAGAGTGACCACAAGAAACTAAGCAATCACCTATACGACACAATGAAACTGTCTGTCAATATTAGACTGTCTACTCGAGATATCAGTGAATTCCGGCCACCCATTCCCCGAGAGGATGCCCACGATCTGGGTCTGGACGGATTTGCTATTGATTTCCTCGACGGGCCCGCTCCTGTTCTCGCCAATTTCTGCGAAGTGCAACGGCTGCATGTAAATGGTGTAGCGCTTCAAGACATATCGACTGAGCAATACGACAAGCTACTCCAGCGCGACACCATAGGTGGCTGGGCATCTGGTAAAATAAGTCACCGTGTGACCAGACGACGGGAGTACGGCCCTGGGGCTGTTACAGTTGGTTCCAAGCCTATCGCTAAGGGCAAATTTTGGAATGACCAGCCCGTAGACACAAGTGAGAAGGAAGCGCTTGAAAAGAAGAAGCGCGAACTTGCTGCTTTCAAAGAGGAGGTTAAGCAGGAGAGAATCAAGGCGGATTTGCAGTCCACTCAGCTACAACAGATGTGCCATGACCTGAGGCAAGAAGAAGTAAGCGAAATGATGATCCAAAGCGCCTAAAGCATCCATAGTTGACCAACATTATCCAGGATCATCTTAAACATCAGAAAAGCGAGCTGCAGAAAGAACACACCGAGAGAATGAATTTACCCACCAAGATCCGTAAATACCCAACTCCCTACATAGCTCACCGCGAAAAATATGCTAACCCCCGCCAGAACATCAAAAGGACAATCTGGAGGTCGCACAAACCGCCCTCCAAAATTTCCGTGCCCGCGTCAGAGATATGGAAGCCGAGATCGAAAACATACACATTGAGAAAGTCAAAGGGGTTTTACGATACAAGGACATCGTATCTCACATCCGCACCGCACGCGACCAGCTTCTCGAAGCGCAAGTCCGCTTCATCGAGGCGAACTCCGATCTCGAGGGCCTGAAACATCGGAACAGCGGAATTATCGAGACTCTAGGGTCAACCAAGGCGCAAATCGATGAAGCAAAGAGCCAAATAAACTCTCACAAGAAACGCGGAAACGAACTGATGCAAGCGCTCATCCCGCATGGGGAAGAGCTGGGTCGGTTCCGCGAGCTCAGCGAAGGCAAGACGGTGGACGAGATTAGCACCGAGATCAGTGGCGAGGAGGCCAAGCTCGAAGTTCTTCAGGGTGTTGACCCTTCCATCCTCCGCCAGTTTGAGAAAAGGGCCAAAGACATCGAGGAGAAGCAGCAGTCGAGAGACGCTCTGGCTATCAAGGTCGAAATCATGGAAGCGAGCATCCAGAATATCATGGAGCAGTTCGAGCCGAATCTAGACGACGTGATCTCGCGCATCAACGATGCGTTCAGCTACAATTTCGAGCAGATCAACTGCGCAGGTGAGGTCTCAGTGCACAAAGACGAGGACTTCGAGCAGTGGGCCATCCAGGTCAAGGTCAAATTCAGGTATGGAAAATCTTTTCTTAGGACTTATGAAATGTACAGATGTTGATCGGAGATCTAGACCCAACGAGACCCTCCAGCTTCTCAACCAACACCGCCAATCCGGCGGCGAGCGCGCCGTCTCCACAATCTTCTACCTCATGGCGCTCCAATCCATGGCGCAGGCCCCCTTCCGCGTGGTGGACGAAATCAATCAGGGTATGGATCCAAGAAACGAGCGCATGGTGCACGAGCGTATGGTCGATATAGCTTGTCATGAGCATACGAGCCAGTATTTCCTCATCACGCCGAAGCTGCTCACGGGGCTGAAGTATGCGAGGGGGATGCGGGTGCTGTGTATTGCGTCGGGCGAGTATGTGCCGGAGGCGGAAGAGGGGCGAACGGTCAATTTCAAGAAGCAGATACAGGCCGCGCTGAAGTTGAAACAGAAACGTGCGGAGGGGATGTAAGCGGGTGTTGGAGTGGATGGAAAATAGGTTAGCTGTTTGTTTAGCCAGATACTGTTGGTTCTATTGAACTATAGCATGTCTATTGCCTCTATCTTTTCTGTTCTAAAAGCCGCCCAGATGTGCAACGATGCTCTCAGGTCGGATCTTGGGTTTTCCTGACCCTTAGCGTTAAATCGCAATAACTGATAGAAGCCCTTGGACCGCAATGTTTTCCGAGTACGCTTGCTGCCTCGTAAACGATGAAACGGGAAGGTTTAGACCTTGACGTATCCAAACAAAAGATCGGATGCTTGCGCCCTCCACATGGGTAGCGGTAAACGAACAGGTGATCTTATTTGGGAGATTGATATGCCAGATACGTACGTATGTGAGGCCAAATTTCATAGTCGCAGCTATCTTGAGAGTCGCGATCGGACGCCATTGTCAACACTGATCGTGGCAAAATATGATATCTCCTGGCGTGGTAAATGTGATTGGAGCTTACTGTAGGTATAGGTCATAGCTATTGGCATGAGGAATGGAATACTCAAGCAACCTTGAAGCCTCCATACAGATGAGCTAGTTTGACATTTTCCTATCGCAATGGGTGGAAAATTGGTCGCTTAGACTGCGTTACTTACCTTCGCGAGACATTAGGAACGACGGTATCAGAAATCGAGCCTGTTCAAGCATACTGGGATTATCTTTCGTTTGTTGTTCCTTCATAATTCAGCAGTTTCATGAGGCGAGTACAGGGTATATCTCGGCCCCTAATGCAAAACAGCAGATATTGACACCAAAAGCATTTCCAACGTCGGGCCCACCTCCCCCATGGAGACAATTGATGCGAGCTGGCATTGTTTCTATTTATTTACGGAGAGCGTCATTCGTCGGAACTATCCCAGTCGCAGCCATCCGCTTCGGGGTTCCCGTTGACATGCTTGCATATTATGACGGAAGGTGCCGTCGCAAGATGGGACGCATTTTGCTCGCTCACATGCTGTGGATAGCCAGAAGCTGTCTGGACAATTGCTTATAGGCTGTCCAAAGGCGGTCTTTCAGACACCGCTAGTGAACTGGTGTACCCATCGTATACCCCACAAATATTTTGTCATGCGACCTAACCATACTCGGCGTCTGGTCCGGGTAGACCCAGCTCCGTGGGCGAAGAAGAGTGCACTGCATTTCAGTCCATAAGGATTGATGGCAGCGCATCCAATGTGTGCTGCTACGAGTGCTGAGGGATGCGGTGCTGTAACTTTATCCTGTCGTGTGAGGTGGTGGTTGTGGATGGATGGTTCAACCAAGCTGAACAAGATTAGCCCACGACAGCAGACCCATAATATACATCGATCGAACCACCAGTATTTGGATTTTCCACTGGGAGAACCTCATCCCATTCCTGTTTCTAACGTCGTCGCTTTTTCAGTGGGGACGAAGGCGAGCATGTTTGAGATTTCCTGATCGCTTGTTTAACGACGTCACTTTCGTCATACTTCTTCTCTTTCATTCGTAACGTGGAGGCGTCTGTTCTTGAGTAAAATAGGATAATAAACATCGGCAGCGCATTTTCGAAACGAGTTCGTCAGTAAACAATCTTAACGGCTCACTGCTCAGTCTTCTTCTTCGGCTTGCAAACTTCTACCCATTACATATTTCTTTCTAATTCTCCGAGCGTAAAGTAGTATCCTTCACGTCTCCATAAGAAAAACATCGACACGGACGTATTTAAGGCCATAGCATTAACATGCTTGGTCTTCACCTGCGGTTCACCGCCGTGATCCCGGCCGCCCTTTCGGCCGTGACGTTTGCATTGCTTATAGTGCTTGCAGTGTCGGGGACAAAGCCTGGCGTAGCGGGAGACTATTACATGCTGACCGTACGTTGACACCGGTTTCTTTACCCTTCATTGTTATCAGGACTGCGCAGAGAATTCGGTTGACCCTTGTTCATCACTGCTTCGCTCTCACCACGCATCCAAGTAATGAAACTAACTACGGACTGTTGTCGTGTAGCTTAATACGTCCAAAATCGGGTCCAACTTAGTAACCTTCACACCCACAACCTCCTCAACCGGCGGCGGTGCTGGTGGTATCACCTCGGACCCTACCGGTATCCTGAGCGGTCTGGGCGGTCTTGTGAACAATGCGACGCAGCAGATTGACAGCGGATTGCAAAACCTTGAGTCTTCCATCGTGACCAATGTCACCAAGGCCGTTGGTGTAAAAGACGAGTATCAGATTTTCTTCCGAAATCTGTGCGAGGGAACCCTCGAGGATTCTTCCGATCCTGGCTCAATACGGATCGTGAAATGCGAGCCCCTGAGTGAAGCTGGGAAGGGTCAGTGATGAGTTCTTTTGAATTATGTCTCTTGGGGATCTTGCCGTTTATTCATTCGAAGCGCAAACAAAGTAGCAGCGAACGTATTCCAGGACAGACAAATGCAGCCACTTCTGGAAATATAGAAATCTGCAACAGCGTTCCACAGGCACTAACTTGTACCCACAGGCTTCAAAAACATAACCTCATCGATCCCTTCTTCCGCCGTGATCGGCACGACAAACGTATCCGTTCCTATCCTCGGCGCGGTCGGAGACTCCTTCGGCTCAATTCAAAAATTCGTGGAGCGTGGCTCCAATGCCGTGTTCGCTTTCTTGCTGATCGGGCTCATCAGCTCCGGGCTAACGGCGATCTTTTCCGTCATCGGCACTGTCTTCGGCACTGCGCGCATCGTTGTCCTCGCCGCGATGGTAATGGCCCTTCTCGCTCCCGCAGCCATTTTTATCGCCGCCATCATCGTCACCGTCGTCGCTTCTATCCTTAGCTTGTTGGTGAATGGGCTGGGCAGCGCCCTGTCACTGAACGCCAAGCAGGGTAACCGTGCGCTAGCGATTGTGTGGGTTTCTTTCGCGCTCGCAGTGCTAAGTGCCGCCTACTGGTTCACGATCTGGTATGTCGAGTTTAGGAAAACGGCGTTCCAGAGAGTCCCACGAAGAGATGAAGATTTGGGAAGCTATCGTAGGGCTGTTCCGGAACTTAAGGAGCATCTGAGAGTTCACTCGGGCGAGCCTATCTTGCCAATCGAGAAACCAGTGCGAGAAAGATCTTCTCGTGTATGGAGTATATCATCGCCGAGATGGGGCGGTAGAGTTTGAAGCTAACGAAGTGTCCAATGAGGGGGTTTAGGGTTTCCGTTAGTTTGGTTTGAAATTGCAAAATAATTTAAATAGGCCACAGCGTTAGCGGGGTGTTTAGAGGTATTATTTGATGTGAATGTTTTTCAATTCTTTTAACTATCTCGTAATCGCAAGGATAATAACAGCACTATAACAGATGTCCAGCATTTTGCGACACGAAATCTGTAACTTTATCACTTCGTTTACTCATACCAATAGTCTTTGATGTATCTCTTCTGAGACTAACTAACTCGTTAGGTATCGAGTAAGGATTCTGAAGTTAGGCTATCGGTATGGTGTGTTGATTATCTAGGCCTGACTCTCCTTCCCATATCTGTCTGCGAGAAGATGATCCCTTTCATAAAACATATTCGTACGTAGATGGAAACTGCCGATGGAACGGGATGTATGATTCCCATCTACATCTAGCTCGAATGGAGGCCTAGCCCATGAGAACAATACGGCCCTCAAGTTATAGGGGCGAATCACCGTAGGTGCTTGCTAAGTGCAAAAAGCCTCTCGTACACCACACAACAGATGTCCCCCTTGTTGCGTATTCATACCTAGCGGTTCTCTCTTCATAGTGCAAGACCTTTATCTAGAAAAATCGGTAAGTTTTAATTTCCTTGCGTGTTTCATATATCTTTGGTTCTAAACAGGTGGTCGAAAAAGGGGGTTGACCAGCTGTGGGATTGATGATTGATGCCATGAAAGGGGGTAAGTACGGTAAAAATCAAGCTGCACATGCTGACATGCTGCAGTGAACTCAGTATCAATTATCACAGTGCTATCTCCGTTCATTTGCATTGCGCTGCCCCTCAGACGTCATTCATTCATTCATTCATTCATCGCGAACCTATCCGTCCACGGGCAGAACATGGGCAATTAAATCCTGTGACTCAGCTACTTCATGATAAATCAACATCAGCACGACAGCATTAGCGCCGTTTTCTAGAGTTACGATCGAGAAAGCACGACGAGGCGCAACCTTGGAAATCCAGAAATATGAATGACAAAAAGCAGGACGATCCACCTCGTCGTCCCCTTTATTGTGAGTTCGCCCGAACCATGCTGGCGCAAAGCAGCCTACCATCGAGTACCTCTTGATCATCCTAAGTGAACAAGCTAACTGGACACGCCTGTGATATTCATACTTAGTTTATGACTTGCCTCCCGAAGTCTTGGAGAGCCTGACCCTCAAAACCAACACGCACAATGTTCTCACGGCTGCTTCGGAAACAACACAAACGGCGAGCACGCAATTAGCCGACGTTACTGAAGATAGTACCACTAGCACTGGCAACAGCCTCGGCGCAAAGTCATGCGCACTCTGCACGCAAAATTTTGCCGCCTTAGACGACCAGCGCAGTCATTTGAAATCAGATTTGCACTACTACAACCTCAAGCAGAAGCTGCGCGGGCGACCTGTTGTGACGGACGTTGAATTTGAAAAGTTGATTGGAGATCTGGATGAGAGCCTTTCGGGTTCTGATTCTGGTTCTTCCGATGAAGACAATTCGCAGGACGAAGGTGGCAGCCACAAGAAGGATACCGTATTGACGGCGCTTTTAAAGAAACAAGAATCGCTCGTAGATGTCGCAAAGCAGAACGATAATGATGAAGGCGCACTGAGACTAAATGCGCGTGGCAGTGGGACTCCACCGATGTTGTGGTTCAGCTCATCTACATTACCTCAGAACCACTACTATGGGATTTATCGAGTGATCTTCACTCCAGAAGAGCTAAAAGCCGAGAGTGCGATTGTTGAAGTAATCAAGAAGAAACAATTGGCATCCATTCCCGAGCCACCCAGACCAGGCTCGAACGGAGAAGTACAAACACGGACTTTAAAAATCGGACCACACATTTTTCTCTGCATGATAGGCGGCGGTCACTTTGCGGCTATGGTAGTATCGCTGGCGCCCCGTAAATCCAAGCATGCCTCCTCTTCCGGTCCTTTGAACAAGGAGGCAGTTGTTCTCGCTCATAAAACGTTCCACAGGTACACAACTCGCCGGAAGCAAGGCGGTTCACAATCGGCAAATGACAACGCGAAAGGAAATGCCCATTCGGCTGGATCTAGCATTCGACGGTACAACGAGCAGGCGCTAACTGATGAAGTTCGACTCCTATTGCACGAGTGGAAATATTTACTTGATACAGCCGAGCTCATGTTCATTCGAGCAACGGGCTCAACCAATAGGAGGACACTATTTGGTCCATATGAGGGCCAAGTTCTGAGAGCAAATGACCCCAGGATAAGGGGCTTCCCTTTCAGCACCAAGCGAGCCACACAAAATGAGCTGATGCGTTCTTTCATCGAGCTTACTCGCTTCAAAGTCCGTGAATTTGACCCGAACCAATCTTCTGAAGCCTCAGAAGCGCCCGCGAAGCCAGTCGCTCCCAAAGCTGTCAAGCCCGCTCCGCCAAAACTTTCCGAGGATGAGGAGACAGCCTTGCTTCACACTTCACAACTACAATCGTCCCTGCGACGGTCAAAGCTACCTGCATTGCTTTCATACCTTCAGAAGAATCACCTGTCCCCGGATTTTCTTTTCCAGCCCGCAGACCAGAACCATCATGCCCCAACATGCTTGCATCTCGCCGCCAGCCAAAACTCTGCACCGCTCGTGCTCGGTCTTCTGGCCAAGGCAGGTGCTGACCCGACTCTAAAAATCGATCAAGGTAAAGTGGCTTTCGACCTCGCTGGCGACCGGGCCACACGCGATGCCTTCCGCGTCGCGCGGAGCGAGCTCGGTGAAGAAAAGTGGGATTGGGAAATAGCCAGGATTCCGCCAGCGATAACGAAGATAGAGGCCGACAAGCGTGAAGAGCGGGAACGAAAGGAGAACGAGGCGGAAGAAGCGAAGCGCAGGAAAGCCGAGGAGGCAAGACTCAAGAAAGAAACTCCACGTGTGAATGAGACGAACAAGTCGACCAAGAAAGGAATCTTGCAGAGTACTGTTGCTAAGACGGCCCAGGAAAAGCGCGAGGAGGAGGCCAGGGGGTTGACGCCGGAGCAACGGATGAAGCTGGATCGGGAGAGAAGGGCGAGAGCGGCCGAGGAGAGGATTCGGCGTTTGCAGGGGGGCGGCGGTGGTGGTTAAATCTGCAATGCATCCATCTCTCTGCTGTGTCAATATGTGCAGTGTCGGAGCTTGGATGACTTTAATATCAAGATGATTTCAATTTCTACAATAGGAATAAATTCGGCATTCGCATGCGGTTAACTCCCTATGAAGCCAATGCCATGGCGATCCTTAGTCCCGATGCCCACGATGGTTTCCTAGGCACTACTCTTAGAATCGCCCACCGAAGACTATTGCAGAAACGGATCTTACTCGTATCCAACTCGCTAAGGGTTAAATCCATGTCGAATCAATCACCTACAAGCTCGATATCTTACCGGATCTTAATCTTGCTCCACACTCGTACTGCCTTTAGCCACTTTCAAGACCAAGCCTTAGGGAGCCAGATACGAGCGCCGTCAGTTTCTGCGGGATCTTCGAATGCTCAAGGCTGCGTTCCCAGGCATTGGCAACACCTTGCAGTGCTCAAGGGCGCATGCTGTGCAACTGTGGAGTCAGGAACTCCAAGAGGAACCATCATGTACCGCCTGCCATGGCAAGGAAAACAAGGCCATGAGGCGCTACTTAATCCATAGACCAAGCTAATAGTATTCCAACCCTTCTATTGTTACGTCTAACTACAATCACGTTGCTGAGACATGAACCCAAAATTGACTGTCCATGGGCGGCCTCCCTGTCACACCACTGTGGAGGACTGAATATTAATTGTTGTGGTCTGTAGTTCACTCAGTTGTGGATCCGAATTTCCCCCATCTGCTCTGTTGGGACGTTACTTCTGTACTGCGAATGCAAGTGAATGACTCGACTACCGATGTGATATATGAGTTCGATAAATAGCGACATGAATAATCCCATGGTAGTATGTCCACCGTCGTACTCCAGATTTGCACAGACGCTTTGCCGGCTCTTTTCCTAGGTGCATGAGAAGAACGGAACCGAAGCAAACCATTGTGTTTTGTCACCATGCAAGTTCTCGAAGTGATTTGCAGGCTTCAGTATGTGATCACAAAGGGTGTGTCAACAGCCACGGGCTACCTCCCGATTAGAAAGCACGCAGCAACGAACCATCAGGCCTGCAATTCTGATGGAATGCCGAACCCTTGGTATCAGGGATATTTTAAATAAGCCCCACGATCGCCAACTCTAAATCTCAGTCATGCACCGCAGCACTGTATGGTAATGCTGCATTTTCCATGAGGGCCGTGCCTCAACGGTCGCATGGCGAGAATCAAAGAGAACCAACAAGAAAATCAGCGATGTCTACAGGAATCTAGCCATACGGTATCATACCATTCAACCAGGAAGGTCCCCCCACCTGGTCTTCGTATTCTTCTGGTCGAGGGATAAATGGTGCCTGACTCAAGACGCCAACTGCAGCAGCCCCCGATGCACAAGACCCAAAGTGTGTGTTTAATTGCATTTACCAGGTTTCTTTATTTCACGATACGGTCACCTGATGGATATGTTCCTGATCAGACATGTTCGTCTTCTCGTATTCACCTTTCTATTGCGGCCGACGGGGTTCGGCATCTACAGTAGGGTTGCTCCCAAAACTTGCATTTGGTCAGGGGTAGGCCTGGCAGTATGGTGGGTCGCCAACCGTCAATGTTACCCCTAGATCCCCGAGGTCGTAGATATGCGCCCTCCAGCGCATGGCCGGAGGGTTGATGATCAACTTGGATGACAGGTTACAGTGCCGGTATCGGTAGTTGGTCGTTACTGTATGCGACCTTCCCAGACCGAAGAAGAATCCGGGTCAGTACGATCAGTTAGGCGCAGTCTCTACCAGCATCTTATCTGGTGCGCAAGATAGGATTGGACTTGTGTCGAACACGGTCTATCGCAGTGACTATCGGTGAATACCAAAGGCTTTGCGATGTAGATATCAAGGTTATCAATCAGCAAAAGCGGTAAACAGGCCAAACCCTTACAATCCATCCACATTTACAACTTCCCATGCAACCTGAAAACGAAGGATTTTCACAAAGATCAGTCACGTGTTATGCTTTAAGAAGGAGGATTACGGCAGATGGTTTGTGTAGTGCCAGTTGCATGAATCCGTCGCTCTCACTTATAGTGCTTACGATAGATCGTGCAATGAAGTCGCTTGGATATATTTGGAGAATACAACGTAGAAATCATCACTGAAGAAGCGCACACCATACTCGGATTTGTCTTATAAATTGATTTTACCAACCTGATGTGTTAACACATGTTATTCGGTGGTCGGATTTGAAAAATGATGAGGAAATTCCTGATGGATTTCCTTCAACATTTGAAGCAGCGAGGATCGATCGCAAACCAACCATGCGAAAATCAAGGATCCCACCCGAATCTGCTTAGCCAGAATTGCCGTCGCAGATCCTCTGTTGGAGCGATTACAAGCAATCCATAGTTCTTGGCAGAGCGTTGCTGTGGAT
>JAOYMO020054948.1:0-11380 GCA_025802455.2 Iodosphaeria phyllophila
GTGTATTCGTGGCAAAAAATAGACTATATAAACGAAGACAAATCCTGAACCCCCAACATTCTCGTTGTTGTAAAACCTTCTCCATATTTGACACCAATGGCATGTCCCATTTCCTGAGCGCGGGCGATGATGAAATTTAAAAAATCAGGTGATGAGATATAACTTTGGGGCTCATTACTGTTTTCGTCATAATCCGGGTTAAAAAATTGACTTTTAAAAGCCCTGACTGCCTGGATTTTCTGATCATGGAAATCAGTAATATTCACTACGAAATCCGGTTTGATATATCGGTCCTGAATGATATGAAAAACGAGGCGCGGTCGCCAGGCATCCTGTTTATTCCCTTCATTATCAAAAGTTTCGATCATTCTTAGCCCTGAATAAAAACTGGCATCCGAAACGAGTTTGCCGCCGCGGCCATGGTCAGGATGGCGGTCATCGATGGCATTTGTAATGACAATATCAGGCTGATATTGTCTTATAAATGGAATAATTGCTTTTTGATGCGCTTCATCGTTTGCAAAAAAACCATCAGCGATCCCTACATTTTCACGAACCGAAATTCCCAAAACTTTGGCAGCATCAGCGGCTTCTTGTCTTCTGCCTTCCGGAGTTCCTCTTGTACCAAGTTCTCCGCGTGTCAAATCCACTATCCCGACTTTTTTTCCTAACGCCATTTGCGCCAGTAAGGTACCGGCGCAGCCTAGTTCAACATCATCAGGATGGGCCGTAATGGCCAAAATATCAAGTTTCATCAGGTGAATTTTTTATTTATTCTTAAAAAAATGGAGCTGAATCAAATTCAGCTCAATTTTCTGATTATTTAATTCTTATTTTTTGTCCTAAACGTAAAGTTGAACGCGTACTAATCCTGTTCTTTTTGGCGAAGGAACAGCCGTTGTTGATGATAATACAAGCAAGCAAACTTTAAATGCAGCCCAGCAAATTAAAAACATCCTTACCAATGATATTATTGATAAAGTAAGTGTTGACAATACCCTAACAAAAGATCAAAAAGTAAAAAAGATTTACCAACTTTCTGATGGCCGGGATTATAAAAATGTAAATGAAGCAATAGACAAAAGACTTGAACTTATTCATTACCTTGGAAAGATGGCTTTCTCAAATTCATTTACCGATAACGGAACGTCCGATGATATTGATTTGTTAAATGCAAACAAGGCCGGTATTGAATATAAAGTCAATCAAAAAGTAAAAGAACAACTTGATTATAACGCTGCTTTAAAAAGTTCTTTTATTGAAGAATATAATTCTAAACTCGCTGATGGCTCCATTAAGGCAACTGACGAAACTGCAAAAAAATATTTTGCTGATCGCATACAGAAAATTGACACCGAAACAGCCCTGATAAAACCGCAATATTCATCTGATAAAGAAATATTTAAAAAATATCCGGTACTTGAAAAAGCAGCTATTGCCAACGCTGTAAATGAATTTAATGCTGTCAAAAGCGGAAACGTAGAAGGTTACGAAAACGGGGATGAAGATCAGTTCGCATCTTTAAAAGATCACCTTGCCGCAAGGGGATGGGATGTTAATGATCAAAAAGTACAAGATGTTTTAACCGGAGATAATTTCAAGGATTATTCTTTTTTCGGACGGCCACTGAAAAATGCACTCGATGTATTCACCAATACAGGCAAAGCAGTTGGTGACGTTTTGGGCATTCGGGATGATGCGGATTTATTGGCAGAAAAAAAACAAGCAGAATTATTTCCTACTCAGGTAGGAGACAACGACCCATTGAAATTAACCACTGCCGCAGGAGTAGGGCAGAACGTAGGCAATACTACAGGTCAGGTAATAGGACAAGGGTTATTGCAGGCCGGTACAGCCGGTTTGGGGCGTATGGCAGGACTTAGCGAGCTGGCGGCAACAAACGCAGCGTTTTGGAGTTCTGGCTCACTCACAAGCTATGACCAAGCGTATAAAGACAGTTATGATTTTATTGATAGCGATGCCGGTCGCACCGCTTATGCAGGTTTAATTGCTTTATCAAATGCAGCAAGTGAAAAAATATTCCCTGATATAAAACTGTTTCAAATACCTGGAATAAAAGATGAAATTTCCGCGCTCGCAAAAAAAATAGGCAGCAAGGATTTTACGCAGGAATTGGCAGATCAGTTGACAGAAAAAACAATGGCGAAAGTTAAAAATTCCATTGTGGCTTACGCTAAACATGCCGGTTCTGATGTAGCTAAAGAAACAGTTGAAGAAGTTTCAACCCAACTTTTTGAAGATGCGCTACGGTTTGTTGCCGGAGATCCAAACGCAAATCTTGAAACTGCAATTGAGAATGCAAAAAATACCGCTATCCAAACAGCAACCAGTATGCTTGCTATTGGCGCATACGGCGCTCATAAATCTGTGCAGGAAGAAAGAAATACTGCACCTAAAGCAACCATTTATAATGCGGCTCTTTATCACGATGAAGCACATGATGCCATTGAAGAAGGATATAAGCAAAACCTTTATTCTGAAGATGAACGAAATGAAAAAATAAAAACGCTCAATACCGCTGTAAAGGCAAATCAAACCATGCTGACTACAGAAAAAGTTAGTGGAAAAGAATTAAAACGTCCTGAAAAAGAATTATACGTAGCAAACCTCACCGCCGAAGCATTGCTTACAGAGCAAATGAAAAATAGCGATGATGTTTTGTTGCAAAAATCATTGGAAGAAAAAATTTCAAATCTGCAAAGCCAGCGTCAAGAAATATTAGATGGCAAAGTAGATATTGATGAAGATGGTAACATTAATGTTTCACAAAAATCAAATCAAAATGAAAAAGGTAACACCAAAGAAACCGGGAACGTCAATGCCAATGACGAAGCCGGCGCCGGGTCCGAAATCATCAGGGATCAAGCCGAGCAAAATCGGCAAGAAAATGTAAATTCAAATACGGAGGCAGATCAAAAGTCTGCTTCCGTTAATGAAAAATTACAGCAAATTGAAGATGATCGTGCAGCAGAATTAAAAGACGTTGATGACCAGGTGGGTAAGTTATCGCAAGTTTTAGACAGGGATAAAATTCAATCTCTTATTAAGAGCAAGGATGATATAAACCAATATTACGATAATATTAAAAATCAAACAAATGCCACTACAATCAACCCGGAAGGACAGCAGCAAGCAAGCAATCAACAAAGCAGTGAGCGGAAACGTTCATCAGTTGACGCAGGACAACAAAGCCAAACCAGCAAACAAGAAACGAGCGCACAATCAAATAGTAGCGATAGCAATCTCAGCAGCGAAGAAGAAGCAGCCCAAGTAGCAGACAAGCGCGCCAAAGAATTACTTGCAAAAAATAACCCTAATGAGCAATCTACAGGAGCAGATAATCAGTCTGTACAACCGAATGAATCAGGCCAAGCAGCCCAGCAACAAGCAAGTGCTGAAGGTGCAGTACAACCGAGTGCTAATGGAGAAGGTCAAGCAGGATCAGTTGCTACCGCTCCCGTTCGGCCTGTCCGAATCAGAACAGGCCAAAACGTAAACCCTATTCCGGAAAGGCAACCAATTCCGGCTAAAATAAAAACTGAAGAAGATGCAAACCAACAAAAGCAAAACGAAGTTTCTGCTTCCCAGTCCGGCCAGACAGCAAGCAGTTCTGATAATGGCAAAGGCGCTGAAAAACAAACGCGACAAAGAACAAGGGGAACCAGAAAAGCAAACAGAGCCATCCGGCACCCTGAGCAGCTAAAGGCATTAACTCATGAAGTGTCGTCACCGCTTGACCGCGTACTGCAATATTTTATAAGTGGAGGAAAAATAAGCCCTTCCGCTATTGAAAAGGTATTTGGTAATAAACGCGGAAAAACCGTCAATGGTGAAACTTTAGCTAAGGTTGATCTGTTAGATAAAACAGCGCCATCCCTTTCCGAAGTTGCACATAAAATGTGGGACAATCTTTCTGAAGAAGAACAGAAGAAATACGATTCATTAGATTTTGAAAATGCAGTTGAAAGCGCATTGACAGATTTTAATTCTCGTACACAAATGGCAAAGGATTTAAATGAAAGATTCAATGCAACAAACGAAGATGAAAATAATAAAGAGTATGTTGATTGGCTTAATCAGGCATACGATACTACCGGTGATCAAAGTTCTGTAGATGATGCAATTGGTATAATCGAAAACCTGTCTGACGAAGAAGTACAGCGCATTATTGATGAAGAAAAAGAAGGACAAGACGCCTACGTAAATCAGTTGATTTCCGAACAGGATAGCGAACCTCTATTTTCTACAAAAAAAGAAGTTGATGATTTTGAAACTAATGACAGCAGACCCGTATCCGTTGATCTATTGCAGACCACATACCCCGATGCAACCATTGTCCAAACTCAAAGTGATTTACCACCGGACATACAGGCTCAGGCAGAAGGTAAAACCGTAGAAGGTGTATTACACAATGGAAAGGTTTACATGATTGCAGACAATATTTCCAACATGGGCCGGGCGGAAGGAGTTTACAAGCATGAAACGATAGGTCACGCAGGCGTAATTGCTGACTTAAAAGATAAACTGGATGGATTTGCAAGCAACTTGGTAAATAGAGCCACAGGAGGACAGCGCAGCGCCATAGACAGGCTTTCTAATCGTTTATTTAAGCAGGCATCCACAAAACTTAATGACGAACAAAAAAGTACGTTAGGGCAAGAATATATTGCACAGGCAGCAGAAAAGTCAGAAGGTTTTCCGACTACCTGGCAAAAAATTGTTTCATTCGTTCGTGACTTTCTTCGTGATCGTGGAATAAAACTTTCTGTTTCAGAAAACGACATTAAAGTTTTACTGAGCCGAGCAGCAAAACAAGTTAATAGCAATGCCGAAGGAACAAGATTCAGCCAAGCTGATGATTATTACCAGCAAATGCAGGATCGATTAAAGCAAGCGCGGGAAGAATCCCAGCTTCCAGACCAAATGCCGGAGGATCTTAAAAACTATGCAGATGATATTATTGACTTTTTAAAAACCGATAACAAGGATATCACAGCCGATGAAGTTATTGCTGATATGGCACAGGATGCCGGTACTCAATTTTCCTCTGCGGAAGCGCCGGGGCTTTATGATTACGTAAGAAGCCAATTCGATGCAGAACACCAGCAGGCTCACCAGCAACAGCAAAAAACTGCACCAGAGCCAGCTATAGCAGCGTCCGTTGAAGACAAATCAAAATTATCTGATGTTGATCGGGAAGTAATTTCAAAAGAGTTGGAGAAAAAACCAAGCGAAAGGGATTTCCCTAATCAGTTTGATATGAACGAGCAATTAAAACAAATTGCTTCAAAAACTCAATCATCTGGCCAAGATCGTGTTGCCTTGGATGGGAATTATGTTCAAGCACATTTGGAAGATTTACGCCAAATAAGTTTGATTACCGCTAAGTCGCTGGAAACAGCTTTGGGCGCCAAGTGGAAAAATAAAGTTGTTCAGTTTTTAGAAGAACGACCTAATGCCGGTAACGGGGCACAGGTCGCCGGATTAATGAATGTTATAAGTACTGATATTTTTAACGAAATTGCAAAGGCGCGTAGCGGTAATAAAATAAGTGAATTACAGGACTTACAGGCAAGGGTGGATAGATTGGCTTATGATAATGCAAGAACCGCTTCATTGGCTTTAAATCAACGCAGGCTATATCAGGATTTTGCACAGGGTAAACCAGTAACGGATATTCTTTCTGAAGTGATTTTAACGCCGGAACAACAGCAATTAAAACAGGCAGCAGAAGAAGCGTTAAAACAAAAATTCAGCGATAAAGAGTTGAACAAGAAAACACCGAAGCCTAAGACGCCCAAAACCGCCACTACTAAAACAACAACGCCGAAAGTCACTCCGAAAACAAACAGTAAAACAATAAAGGACGACTTGGTTGCAAAAGGAAAAGCGATTGCCCAAAATGATACACTTGCTGATAAAATTCAGCAGGCAAAAGACGCCTTAGATGGGTTCAAATGCTAAACAAATTTAAATTTATATTTATGCAACAACATCAAGACAAAAAAAGGATTAGGGCGGTTATAGAGTATAAAACCAGAAAATCAACTGGCTACTGTTTTCAAGGACCCGGTTTTTGTGACATTTGTGAGGGTTTAACATTTTCATATACCATTGCTGATTCAGAAGAAAAATTTAAAGGAACCGTATTTTGGGACGAAGAAAATCAAGATTGGTATGTTAATGAAGGAGTAAAGCTTTCAGAAATAAACTTACCTTCTTTTAAGTTTGTAGGTGATTTTTCCGTTTTGCAAGCTGAAGCCATGAAGCACAATAAATAATAAATAATGTTAAAAATAAATTGCCTTCTAAAAAACACCCCGGCGGTGCAGCATATTAAAGATGCCATTGAAATAATGGTAGGGGCTGGTGTGGAAAAAAACGGGAGTGCAAAATTTCCTGAAATATACAAGGCAATCCGTGATGCAGGAATTGAGGTTGATGCTGAAAGTATTGGAAATATTTATGATGGCCTTTATGGAAATTATAATGATGTTGCTGTTTCCACCACAGCAGAAGTAGAAGAATTTACCGGGGCGAACTTTAATAAGCAAATAAAATCGGTTGTCGATGCAATACAAGGCACTACGCCTGAATCGAAAGAACAAGAAATTGGCAGAGATTCTCCGGAAAAATTTGCGGCAAATTCCATTTCCAAAATGTTTCAATCCGAAGAATTTGGAGTAACACCAAAAACTAAAAGTACGCTGCGACAAATGCAAGATTTAGTTACAAAGGCCGCTCAATCTTTCATGGATAAAAAAAGCAAGGAATCTGAAAATTTAACGGATGCCCTCAATTCGTTTTTTAACTTGGACAGCAAGGAGTTTAAAACCTTATCCGGCCAAGTTAATACAATGAAAGATTTGCACAATGCGGTTAAGGAACAGGTGAAAAATTATGTAGATCAAGTTGCCTTGAAATTGGAAAATCATGAAGCGGATATTTTGCGTGAACAATGGGATGCTTATACCGATGCTTTCATTAATTCTACATACGATATCGTACTTGGAAAAGGCAATCAAAATAGCCTGGTAAATCAGGCTTTACAGCAAATTGAAGTTGACGGAACAAACATCGTAGATTTAAACGGCAATGTAAAGTGGAGCGCATTAATTGAGCACAATAATCCCGACACCATTGCGGAAAAAGTAAAGCAATTATTCAAAGATGGATTCACCGACAAAGATGGAAATGTAACAAAATACACAGATTCGCAGGCAGACCGCATTGGGGATTATTTCCAGCGTATTTACGAGCAAAAGTTAGATGATGCAAAAGAACGGGCTGTAGGGAATAACCGGGCTAAAAACATGAGTGCCAAAAATATAATCTCTGACTTTATAAAAGATCGTGGATTTTTTAATTTGGTAAAAGACAAACAAGGTGAATTATTATTAACGCAGGCCGATTGGGATGATGCTTTGAAATCAATAAAAAAGCAGTTGGTGGCAGCAAATTTTACTGGCAAGGTTGGAGATAAAGAAATACGGGGATTAGACTTAGTTCAACAGAAATTGCGCGCCTTTTTAAATAATCAAAAAAATCCAGACGGATCGCCAAAATTCACAGATAAGCAAAAAAAACTTATTGAAGATGAATTTGTAAAAACAGCATTGGCTAAACTTGTTCCTGCTACATCCGAACCTTCATCTATTGAAAGATTGGTTGCATTGGATAAATTGAATCAAAGCAAAGCATTTGAAGAAGAAACACAGCAGGCTTTAAATAAAGTTGTTGGGGTAAGTGGATTGAATCAAGATGTTTTAAATCAAGTTCAAGGGCTGGCAAAGGCAGCTAATTCCATTTTAACAGGCAGCGTTGTTACGGGATCAACAAATCCAAATCCTGATGTTAACCGGGGCGCATATGCCTACACTGCATTAGTAGAAATTGATCGGAAGATTAAAGAGATTTTGCGCCAACACAAAATTGATAATTCAGCCCAGCAAAAAACTGTTAAATACCTGTCTGATGTAATGGGTGGAGGTACAGTATCGCTCCTTCTCAATATTAATAATGCCATTGAAAATATCAATACTCAGCTTTTTACGAATATTGGAGAAAGCGTTAACATGGCATTTACAAATTCCAAATTATTCGCAAAAACATTTGGAAAATTGCAAGGGGAATTTTGGGGTCAATGGTTAAACTATGCACAAGGCGGCGCTTCTAATGAAATCGCAAATGAAAGCGATGTAAGCAGTGATATACAATCAAGTGAAAGGCTTCGTTTGAGAGGTATAATGAATGAAATAAAAGACCAAGGAGTGATAAAGGGATTGGGCAGCATTATTGCCAAATCTCCGCAATACGCAGTTAGTATTTTATCTCGTGTTTTTATGAATAGTTTCGATGCCGCAACTACAACTTCATTGATGCGTAAGCGAATGATTCAATCTACCTACAGCAGTTTGATCGCACAGGGGAAATCGCCAAAAGATGTTATGCAAATAATGGATCAGGCTTTTAATATTCCGGATACCATTGATAAGCAAATAAAATTTGAAAATAACCGAATTGAAGCCATTTTAAAATCTGCCGGGTTGCCCGTGAATAAAATAATGATGGCGCAAAATGAAAGAGATATGCGCTTATCAGTTTACGAAGATGTTATAAGGGGCGAAGGGTTAAAAGCTGGTGCATCTTTAAAGCAGGCTACAGAAATTACTAAAGCGCTTGTTGATGCCTCACAAAAGCAGGCGAAAACTTTGGGAGGTAAAAGGCAACTTCCAACAAAAGATATTTTAAGCGTTGCAATTTATAAAACTGCCGAAGCAATTATTGCGCCTCAGAAATCACTGTTTGCAGCTTCCAGAAAAGCAGAGGAACAAGGGAAACTTGGCAAGGCCGCAAGAATTCAAATGGCAGCTTCCGTATATCAAAACTTCATTGGTAAATTTGTTGGAGGTGTGGCAAATTTTATGAACTTGGCAATTACCGCAACGCCTTTAGGATTTGTGCAGTCAGCAGTTTTAAGAAAACAGCGAAATGAATACGCGAAGGATCATGCCGGTGCAGCAGATATTTTTAATGCCAATCCAGAAGATATAAAGCGATACGCCGAACTGCATGGTACAATGAGAAGTGTATTTACCAGGGCAGTAATGGGAAGTACTGTCATGGCTGCATTTATTGCAAAAGCACTTGTAAGCAAAGGCGGGGACGATGATAAAGAAACAGAGGATTGGTTTGGTAATTTAATGGCTACAAAAACAGGCCGAAGATTTATTCAAAAACACATGCCTTTGGCAATTGCTATGTCCGGGCCAATGATTTATAAAGCCACTGAAAAATCCCATGCTTTAGATATGGCTTTTGATATGCTTAATACCTACACCGGTAAAGATTTCGATACTTATAATAATTTGCTGAAAAGTTTAAAATACGCCAAAGGTGATGATGAACGTAACGAAATATGGAGTAAATTTTGGGGCAATCTTACCACTACCTACAATGTCAATCAGCCGGAGCAAATGACAAAATTTATTGATGTTGTAAAGAGCGCATTCGATAGCGACAAAATTAAAACCGTTGAAGAAAACGAAGAAATATCAAAAGAGATTTATAAGAGTGCGGACGGTATTATGGATAATTTTTTAATCAACGGCGCTATTGATGCAGCCCGAAGAATTGGAGATACAGAAAAGCATTACAATCGCTTTTCGCAAGCCGCAAAAGAAGGGTACTAATTTTTTAAATTTATATTTATGCAAAATATTTACGAAGTATTGCAGCACCCTACAAAGGAAAAGCTGCAACTTCATTCAATAAAACTTTTTGATCCTATCATAGAAAAATATCCAAAATACTACAAGGATATTATTGCCTACATCAACGATGTTTTTAATTACAATTCTCCGCTTTTAATAGAAGAAAAAGATTGGGGAAAATTCTTAATGGAAAGGTTTGAAGAAAACAATTTGCACGATAGTTTATTTGAAGACGTAATAAATTACGAAAGCGAAGATATTGTTCGAGCAATGTCTGACTTTCTTGAATACCAAAAGCAGCCGCTTTTCACTACTTATACAGCAAAGCAAAATTTAAGATTGAGCATGTTGGGCATCATGCAAAAATCTTCATCCACCACGACTGATAAGAAAAATGCCAACGAAATGGTAAGTAGTTTGGATGCGGAGATTGCCATGATAGCTGATAAATTCAGGCAAGGCCAAAAGGTATTTGGTAATTTTGCTGGTGCAGAACAAATAAAAACCGCAAGAAATAAACATTTGATTAACGCAGCACAATTCATAGATTGATAGTAGAAGATAAAATACAGGTATTCAAAAACATTTACTTTTATCCACCCACAATTGGAGGCGGTAAGGTATTGGAAACGCTTTTTGAAGATATGCCAAAGGCGCAACAGTTCTGGCGCCGGCAAAATGATTTTCCAAGATTCTTCTATGATTACAACCCTCATTTACCAACAAAAAAACTTTGCAGGTTAAATTCCAGTGCAACATACTATTCAGGCGATAATTTAGTTTCCTTATCCGTAGAAGATACACAGGAACTAAAGCGGCTTGTCGCCAGAGAAATACACCGGATGCGTTATGGTATTTGGATTATGAATAATGGTATTAAAATTTATTTCCCAGGACCGTTTTACGGCATGCTTCAATGGACCAAAATGATAGGCGTAAAAAGTAATGACGGGTACGGAGATCACAGAAGATATCAAAGAGAGTTTGCCTGCCAGCGGCAAAAGGTAATCGAAGATCCAAAATTACGGGCTTACTACTTGCACAAGATCAAAAAAGCAGGCGCTACCCAAATAATTTCCAACTTTTGCGCAATTGAATCAAATGTGTTTAGGCGTCAAACAAAGGCGTTTATGAGCAAAAATCATGATACAGCAAAAAGTGCAAATTTCAAATACTATGGCTATGCCTTAAAAACCTATCCGAATGCACTGCTTGCTTCTATTGAAACAAAAGGCTGGCGAAGTGCAATACAGAAAATTCAAATCAGGTCCGATGATCCCGAACTTAGTTTAGAAAACGTAGTAGTTGCTATCCCTACAGTGCCCGATGCCGCTGATGGCCTCCCGCCAATTACCAATATTGTTTATAGCGAAATTGCGAAATACGAAGATGCAGAAACAGTATTAGCAAAATCAATGGAGCAGTTACAACTTCAACAAACTTATTCATTTGATCCTGGTCAGATGGGAAAGCTAGTTTTGGATCGAATTCCGGGTATTCCTGAGCAATCAACAGATCTTCACTTGGATCTTTTAGGAAAGACCAAAGCTCTTCAGTGATGAAAGGAGTGATCGGGTGCAGAAGCGTAATCATCTTTTTGAAAACAAATTTTAGAACAGAAATTCTGCGTGACTTTGTAGCAGCGT